>PVIH01003567.1:108708-158012 GCA_004025045.1 Sigmodon hispidus
TCATCTTTCCCTCTGAATTTTTCTCTTTTTTTTTTTCCATCCCTGTATATCCTTATTCAAGGTCTCCTCCCCCTCCCAACACATCTGGTCACTTTTTTTTTTTTTTCCTCTGCAACTCCCCATCCCCTCCCTGGGCAGGGAGCATACAGTCCCATGGTCCCACTGACCCATTAATGCTTAGGTCAGTCTCCACCTCTGGTTTGCCCACTTCTTAAATAAGAATCCTGTCTGCAGCTTTCAGTTCGGCTCAGTGACTCTCTTAATGCCTTCTGACAGGGTTCTTTTCAATGCATGACTTCTAAAATCCATCTCCTAAATACATAGGAAGAATATCTTCCCAGCCCCAATCAAACCACTGCTAAGATGCATATATTTATGACAAGAAAAGATCCAGTTCAGTTATGCTTTTGCGGTGATTTACTTGACTATTTTAGAAATTCTGTCTTTATTTCTAGTCTTGATTGGTTCTTCTTTGGCAGTGTTTGCCCAGACTCTTCATCAAGTATGTGACAGCCAATAAACAAAACATGCCAGTAGAATATAATTCAAAGGAATCCTTCTCTTTTAAAAAAATGTACTTGTGAAGTAAGTATTAGTTTATAATGTTCAATAGTGGGTTATTAATATTGAGGTTTATATTTAAATTTCTGCAAATAACTTAATTAAAGTAAAATTTTAAGGCTGTATTGTAAAGGAAAACAATTTTGTATTAAAATACTAGTAACTTTTTCGTGGGCATTCTGGGAAAGGTAGAGGGCTTGTCAGAATACTAGTTCCCTGCTAATGGCAATGAAAGTACCTACGAGATGCGCAAGGATTAAAAGTGATAATGTTCCTGCTTTTAGTAGGCACTTGGTGAGGCCTAGCTATTATCATCAGAGACTCTAAGAAGGGGTAGGAAGCTGAGGGAGATGACTGGTAAGCAAAGCTGGAAATATTGCAGACTAGGCTGTCTTTCCATTGGTGTATGCAGCCATTTTGGGGGAACCTGTCTCTGTGGAAAACATCTCCACTCCACTGGTCTCCTCCTGGGTCATTGCTTGTTTCACTCCTGAATTATCTGAAGCTAAGCCTGTATTAACAGTTAATACTGATACTTGTTGATGAGATAAGAAAAACAATAAATGATGTAACACATACCAGTTGGGATCTGAAGTGTTTACTTAATGGTACTATTTCCTGAGGATATTAAACATCTTATGGAAGATGCTCCTTCAAGTTACTGTTTTTAAATATTTCATGATTTAACCCAACAATGCTACCATGATTCCCTGAGAACTGTACAAACACCCTTACTTCAATCATAAATCAGATTTCTCAAAGCTGAAGGGGTCGAATAGCTTGTGTGCCTACAAACTTGATCTAACTATTTGGGAAACTACTAATGTTTCTTGCCTATTTCACATGCACTGGACTACAGGTCATATATACAGGCTCTAGAGCCTGCTGGCATTGTATATAATATATACAGGCTGTGTATTTCCCAGACAGTGGCATGAAAACATTGTAATCTTGCATCATATCTAGAAACCCTGAGATTTATCTGTCATCGGTTCTTTTCCTACAGAAAGCTTGGTGCAGTGCCTTGCCTCAGGCAACCTTCCGTTTATAACGGATGAGGTTCTTATGAAGTGTGCTTCTGCCTTGCAGCTTTTCCTGAATCTAGGTTCTATCCATTTGACTTCCCAAAGGGTAAGGTGGGAAAGAGAAGAAGACTGCCTAATAATAAAATACAGGAAAAGGTTTTATTTAAAAAATCTATTGAGGGTCATTGAGAGGCTCCCACAGGTAAAGATACTTGTTACCAAGTCTACAGACCTGAGACAGCTCCTAGAACCTAACAGTAGAAAAAGAAAACCAGCTCTCACAAGTTGGCTTCTGACCTCCCGCATGCCAGTGTCACATGCCACGTGTGTGCCAAGTAAATGTAATTCTAAATAAATTTTAATAGTTAAATAGTAAATTTATAAAATATTTCTATACATAATAAAAGAATAACACTCAATTAAAATTACTGGCAAAAAGATTAAGATATCTGTGCGATTCTACAATATACCCCTCAAACACAGTAAAACTTATCAATATATATTTTGTTAATTCCTTTATCTTCAAAAAGCAACTCTCTAGACATATTCTCCCCAAAGTGTGTATATAGCACTTATAGAAAACATGATATCTGGGCTGGAGAGATGGCTCAGCCATTAAAGTCTAGGCTCACAATCAAAATATAAGAAAGCATGATTCCTATTTTGCAGAGAAAACAGAGACTCCAGCATAGTTTTCTAATTACCATGGCCAACACCAACAGCAGAGACAAAACTGGAGTTACTGGATGATCCTAAAGCAAAGTATGCATCCTGGGAAATGAGAGGTTTCCCCAAATATAGGACTTTCAGAACAAAACCTGAAAATCTTTAGGACAACCAGAAAGCGTTTGCCTTATCCTGAAGCCTTACTTGTAGTTTCTTTTATCTCTTTTGAAATTTAGAAAGGTGGTCATCCCACCTCTGAGCATACAAGGAGGACTATAAAGACAGCTGCCTTCAGTTGCCATATGCACCCAGCTGTGTATTTAAGTATTAAGGGATGTAATATAGGAAACACAGAGCAAGACTAAAAAGAACAGCTTATTATTAAAGAGGACATTTTTTTCTTCAAGCTTCTATCTCTGCATCTTAATTCTTTTATAATAGTCATCTACTATAGTTGAAAAATAATCCTGCCACTCATATTATCTGAGGTTTCATTGCTATGTGTATACCCAAAAGAATGGACAGTGGACTGAAATGGGTACTTAAATGTGTTTACTGCAGCATTACTCATCATAAGCAAAAGGTAGAAATTCAAGTATCCAACAGAATGAGTGCATAAACAAAGTATTTTACATGCACACAATGGAAAAGTATTTGATTATAAAAAGAAAAAGAAATTTGATTCATAATATGAGATAGATGAACTTGAAAGACACTATGATAAATGCAATAGGTTAGACCCAAAAGGACAAATGTATGATCCCATTCATATGAAATGTCTAAAACACATTCAGACAAATAAACTGGAGTCTATTGAGAGTCTGTGCAAAGGGAGTGGGAGTTAATGTTTACTGGCTATGGAGTTTCTTTTCTGAGATAAGGAAAACATTTTGGAAATAGTGGTGATGGCTGCATGAGACTGTGCATGTTAATTAATGTCTGTGTTAGCTTCTTCCTTGTCACTGTTACAAAATACTGAACAGGAACATAAGGGACAAGAATTAGCTTGGCTCATAGTTTCTGGAATACAGTCAGTCCATCATGACAGAGAAGGCATGGAGGACTAAATGGCACTATTCATTGTAGCAGGAACCTGAGCAGACAGTACTGTAAGGGGATTGTATTCTGTTCCATTGTAAATAATTGTTCCACCTACTAGTTTAATAAAAACACTGGTTGGCTGAAGGCAGACAGGAAGTGTGGGCAGGGCTACCAGACTAAGAAAACCTTGGGATCATCTCAGAACAGACACAAACACCGCTGCAGAGATGCCAGGAGAAAGAAGCTGAAATGCTGCACTAAGAAAAGGTACTGAGCCACATGGCCGAACAGGATAAGAATAAGGGGTTAATTTAAGGGTAAAGAGTTAGCAAACTATATGACTGGGCCCTAGGCTGGTCAGCATAAAATTAAAGTAAGTGTCTGTGTGTCTCTGTGGGTTGGCTGGACTGCCGGACTGCTGGACTGCTAATCAAATCTCTGGGCCAGGCCTGGAAAGTCTGAGCCAGAAACTACATACAACACAGTACCTCACATCTTGACCAATCAAGAAGCAGAGAAGGGATCAGTAGCAGACTAAGGGTGTAACTTTGAATGGTCACTCCTAGTATCTACATTTTCCAAGCCAGGCCTCATATTCCCAAGGTTCCAAACCCTTCTAAAACATGCTAACATCTGGGGGCTAGGAGAAGTAAGATGTGAGCTCAGACAGAGAGTACATTTCAAACCATAGCAATGCCACTAAATCACGTATCTTTTTAAAAAATGGTAAATTTTATGTTATAAGTAAAATTTTCTTTTACTAAGATTAAAACATACCAAAATCATTTCTCAAGTGTTTGAAGTTTCTGACTAATGTAGTAATAGAAATACAGAATATACCAGGTAAATGAACCTCTTGTACCTTCAGGCTACCTTCCTTTCTTATGCATGGGTTTCTTGTCAAAGGTCAAACATTTCCAAAACACAGTTGGAGAATTTTTTTCTGTGTTCTTTACTTCAAGTGCTGTGGATATGTGTGGGTGAGCTGTGTCAGCAAAGCAAATCTTCAGCTTGAACCCATAGTGTATAAACACACTGCTTACTTAACAACCCTAAGCATCCAAAATATAAGGCACTTCAGGACTGAAAGCACCAAAATTGCACCTCCAACTTGAAATACAGCAGAAAGCATCATCTTCAGACATCATTCCATAAAGCTACCCAAACAGTTGTCCATTCAAAGAATGATTCTTCACTAAATTGTAACTGGGGGCTTCTTTTCACATATATCTTTCCATTTTTCATAGTTCATTTGTTGAAAATTACATTTCTTTGCTGAACTGCCTTGGAAATCAACAAGGACTGGTTGCCCATCAGTGTGAAGGTCTGGTTTTAGACTCTCTGTTCATCTGTGTCTACATTACTCCCAAATCATGCCATATTGATGACTTCAGCTTCATGGTAAGTTAAATCAGATGCTCTATGTCCTCTGACTTTGTTCTTATCCACAAGTGTTTTGTTTACTGCAGATCTCTCATGTCTATGCACAAATCATAGAATTAACTTCTCAGTTTATGTCAGGATTTTGATTTTGACATCTTGAAAATGTTGCTTTATGGATGATCATGTTATTTCTCTATTTATTCAAGCTTTCTTTACTTCTCGGAAACAGGGTTTTGTAGTTTTCAATGTGTGTGTGTGTGTGTGTGTGTGTGTGTGTGTGTGTGTTTTGCTAAATATAGTCCTGAAAGTTACATAGTTTTTTATTCTATTAAAAGATGTATTTTAAATTTAAATTTCTAACTTTACACCTTAGTCAATTATCTTTTAGAAATTTTAATTGCATTTGTGTGTATCTGTCACACATGTGAAGGTCAGGGGATAATATGCTGGACTCAGTTCTTGCCCTCCATCATGTGACTTCTGGGATCAAACTAAGGTTAGGTATCCCCTGAGCCACCTTGCTGGTACCTATGCTTTTGTTTTAATTTATCTATAAAATGTGATACTTATAAAAATAGAATTAAGACTATTTAATATAGTCTGCCAATCTTTTCCTTTAGTTGTATTATTTAAATGAGTTATACTTAATGGAAACATGGATGTGACTGGCTTTTATATTCTGACAACTTTTTTGTAAATTTGCATAAGTTCAATTAGAGTCTTTATCTATTGGCCCAATATCTCATTATGTAGACCAGACTAGCTCACAGTGCTCTTGCCTCAGCATCCCAAAGCCTAGGGCTTCAGGCCACCACACTCAGCCAGGGTCTTTTTTCACCTATTTCCTTCACCTCATCTTTTTTTTTTAAATGCCATCTGTCACTTCTCAGTAATCTCTTAATACTGCTTTAATTGTCAGATGAGTCCATCATCCCTACTGTTTCTGAATTTCTATGGCCTTTTCTCTTGACTACATATTACATTTTTGTTTTTTCTGATTTGGGGTATAGTTGGTGATTTTGCTCAGTGTAGAACATTTAAATTTTTCTGCTGTGGAGTACCAGCTTTACCATATGCCTTTAGTTATTGTTAAGTTTTGTTCCAAGAGATATTTAAGTTACTGGAATCAGTTTAATCACTTCAAGTTTTGTTGTTAAGGTTTACTATCATGAATTTCAAGTACTTTAACCTGGGGTTGATTTGGCACCATTATCAAGGCTGTGATTTCCTGAGGATTCTACTTTAGGTCTTTGCTGGTAGGTGCCCTGCTGCTCAGACTGTTCCCAGGCCTACTCAGACTGGGTACTTCTTTCCAAATTTCCCCCATATCTTCATTTGGATGAGAATGAGAAGATAACTACTTAGCTGTAGATTCAAAGGTTCTCTTTGCGGCCAACTGAAGATGTTCCTATATTGATTTTACATTGAAAATTCTAGAAACCATGGTCTTCCTAAAGTCTGGGACAGTTACATCTTTCCAGCTCAACTATAGTGTTAGTCTTACACTGGATTCCTGTTCCCTTCACTTTTGCCTCCCTAGAGAACAATGTCTTACAGCTACAGGGTTTTGCTTTGCTGCTTTTCTATCTCAGGGATCATGGCCCCAGGTCATCAGTGCCCTGAACTTGCCATTTCATCCATGTTGTTTAGCACTGTCATGTTTGAGAATGAGGAGGAAGTGTGCTCCTTGTTGCTTCTCTGTGCCTTGATGCTCCTAAGGGGTTCCTTTTAGTACAAGACAGTGTTAAAGCAAGTAAAGGGGCTCAGTGAAGACGGCAAAAGAGGTGTATGTGTGTGTGGAGCGGGGCTGGTGGGATGGCTGTCAGTAAAGGACCTGAGTTGAAGTCCCAGAACCCATGGTGATACACTCCTGTAATCCCATCACTGTGAAAGCAGATCCCTGAGACTTATTGGTCAGCCAGCCTAGCCTACCTGGTTGGGCAAAGATATTGTCTCAGAAATAAAAGTAGACAGCATCTGAGTAGCAGAATCCAAAGCCATTTTCTGTCCTCTGCACACACATGCACACATGTGTACCTGCCACACATTTGCACTTATATACACATGCAGACATGAAGAAAATGGAATACATACCATAAAATTTACAACATAGATGAACCTGGCTGACATTCTACTAATGAAATAATCCAGAAACAAAAGAACAAATACTTTATTATATGACTTACATGGAAAATCTAAGAGTTGAACTCAGAGATGCTGAAAGTGGAATAGCAAAGGGGAGGAGGTAATGAGAAAACATGAGTAAAGTGGTGCAAAGTTTCAGTAAATGAGATAAGCAAGTCCTAGAGAGCTGTGATCCAGCACAGCTCTGGTCCAGCATTATGCCTATAGCTAGCAGTATTGTACTGAATGTTAGAATTCAGCTGAAAGGGTAGTGTTGAGTGTTCTTATCACTGAATGACAGTCACAGTAATAATAGCAACAATAAATGAAGAGGGCAGAAGGAACATGTTGAAGGTGATGCTTTTGTTTATATCACAGATTGTGGTGATGGTTTCACAGATGTAGACTGAGCTCTAAACTCAACTTGTATAGACTAAATATATACTTTTATATGCAAATTCATACTTACATAATGATCTTGCATAATAATGTGGTGGTTTAAAAGAAATAATTGAACCATGTTTTGAAGTCAAGTGTTTCATTGTCTAACTAGGACCAAAAGTAGTTTTTGATCATGGGTAACAATTAAATGGTCAGATGCCAGGATAAGACTACTCCAGTCTACACTGTACAAACCATGTGAATCTGATCCATATTCTCATCCCTTCTCCTCTGCTTTCTTTTATCTATAAAATGAGAGAGATGGTAATATATAAGATAGTATATAAGATTGTTAAGAGCACAAAACAACCTAGATAAAATATATCTATCATCTACTGCTGAATAACCAAGTTCAAAACATTTCAAAAGTTAGTAGCATAGAAGGCCCCCCCCTTTTTTTTTCTTCAAGCATGCAATTTGGTAGGTCACATTTTGGCTGGGCTGTTCTGGAAAGTTCTTCCACTAATCTCAGTGCTGCTTACACACACATCTGCAGTCAGTGACTGAACAGCTAGCTCATCCTCTTTCTGGAGTTCAGATCATTGTGGGCTCTGATGGTTGGAGTAGGCAGGCTGTGTGTTTCTCAGCCCCTCCATAGTAGCCTGGGCTTCTCCACATGCATGTTGAAGCTTCAAAGGACAGAAACATATCAACTGCTTTATCAATCAACCATCTTCCAAGTCTTCCTGTCTCACAGTTGCTTTCTCTCCAGCGTGAGTCATGTGACCTAGCCCAGAGTCAGTGAGAGAGGGACCCAGCAGTGGCATTGTTACTGTGAGGGGAAAAATGTAGATGTGCTTAAAGTTACCAAAGGCATTTAGCAAAACCGTTAATATTTAATACCTGGTTATTGCAATATATCGTAAGTATAACAAGCATACTTCTTTTCTATTTACAAGCAAAGGGCAATTATAGAACCATGTAGCTGGAGTATCAACTGTTCCATCTTATCAGTACACTGTTACAACGCAAACACAGGCCTTTGTCTTGGTCCAGCTGATCTTTTTCACTATGCTTCTGAGACTTTTTAAATTTTCAGGGGCCATCTCTTGCCTCTAGCTCTATAATCACATTCTGCTGCAAAATTTCCTCTCTCTGCACTCTTCAGTGGGAACACTTGTATAAATCACCCAGAATATTGGCAAGACAAGAGCTACTTCTGGACTGAGAGGTTTTTGAAAAGGAAAAAAAAAAAGAAAACCTTCTCTGCTACCCAGAAGTCATTTACATAGGTTAATTCCTGGGGGTTAAAATCCATTGCACCCCCTTTGCTGCAGTAGCTATGGGAGAGCCCTTTCTGCAGCATCGCAGAGGGATTACTGCTTAAGCATTTTATGCACACTTAGATGCAGGAACTCTTGGCAACAGAAATGCTATTTATTGCTCCTGTCTTAAGAGCCCTCCCTTCCTAGATGTGTTACTCTTCTGACACCAAACGTCACATTTATTATCCCAGTAAAGTATTGCCTGAATCTTTCTGGATCAAGCACACATCTGCAAATCATTGCTCAATCATTCTCTGGTCCTTCATCCCCAAACTTGATTCAATCACAGATAGAGTGTGCATATCCCACAGGTCTTCACTGAACCTCAATAACCTACAAGTCACCTACTTCACTGTGGCAGATGATTCATTGAGATATTAATTTTACTTTGTTCTTGCTGCTGTAGGTGAATATAAGGAAGAAAAGGGACATTCTCTTCCCCCTAACCTCTCTTCCAAGAAGAATAAGCATCTCCCTATGATCAGTCTTCCTCATAAAAACAATTGCAGTAGCTTGGTTCTTTCTTTCTTTCTTTTTTTTTTTTCAGAAAAGACCCTGAAGGCAACACCCCTCCCACTTGCAACAACCTCATCCTCAGATCTTTACTTGGTAATGAACTGGTACTTGGAAAACAAGGAGTTCATGGTCTGAATTCTGAAAAGGAGGTGAAGAGAAGTGAAAGATGGAAGGGATTGGGGGAGGGCTGTAATTCAGATATGACTGACTTGAATCCTACTCCTGTGCAGGAGCCCAGGAGTGTTAGGATCCCTCAAGTGGAATAGAGATGTATAATTAACAGCTCTCATTGCTTTTGGAACTATGGCTAAATTTGATTTATTAAACTATTCATATGTAAACAGACCAAATACACTTAGATAATGAGCATTTTTAGCAACAAGTAAGATAAAATAAAAATTTGAGGCCTATTCTCAAGCATTTGACAATCTCCAAGTCAAGTAGAGTACCAGCTTTATACCTGTTCTCTTTTCCTATATGACTGTAATTAGGATTCCTTTTAACCACAGCATGAATAAGCCAGACTCCACCCCCAAAAGACACATAATCCCTCACATCCTAAACAAAGTACAAAATCATACTTATAATTTGTAAAAATAAGGACATCAACAAGTGTCTGGAAGTGCATCTTCTAAATTATTTCCCATTCTTACATGTTTGGGGTTCAAGCTAGGCATCCAATGGCAGCAGAAAATAATGAGGCACAGTAGTAGCAAAGATTTGGTGGGACTGTAAGACGTCAAGGCTGAAGCCTCTACATTCAGCACTGAATAGCTAGCTAACTGGCACCAGTGGGCCTCTAGCAGGTGTGAGAAAAAGAGGATTCATATCCTACTGTAGCCCAAAAAGGAATTGCACAATTATGTTGCTCTGACTTAACATTAAAAACTCTCCAACAGTTCTAGTTGGCTCTATCTGCCAGTCCAAAGGTAATTTCCTCCCCCAAAGCATTACAGATTCCCTTTCTCCTCCAACTTGAACCTGAAAATCCAGCTGTGTTCTCTCGTCTCTGACATCAACAATACTGGCTTTGATACAGCCAACCATCTGGTTGATGAAGCAGAATGGAATCCAACCAACTGTCCCCTGCTGTTTCTACATGAGCATTGCAAAACCTACTGGTGTCAACATGGATGGTTGACTGTGACATGGATTGGGAGAAATAAAAATGTTAAGGGCTCTTGGGGCATAATTTCTGATGACCATTGCAAGTGTTTTCTAGAGGCTGAGGTGGCTCTTCTTATGGTATCCTGTAACTTCCAAGGCTACTTTAAGTCATATTGTCTCTCCAAGAAGTTCACCAGGCAATGGGATATCTTGAGTACAAATGGTGGAGTCTTAGAGTAGGTAGCATTTCTTGGTTAATTTCTTGTTCTTTGTGCAAAATGTGTCAGTCCATTCACTTACTGTTTGAGTTTGTACTTTTTTTAAAGATTTATTTATTACATGTACAGTATACAGAAGAGGATACCAGATGTCATCATAGATGGTTGTAAACTACCATGTGGATGCTGGGAATTGAACTCAGGACCTCTGAAAGAACAGTCAATGCTCTTAACCTCTGAGCCATCTCTCCAGCCCCCGGATTTGTACTTTTAAAGGTTTTTGTTTGTTTTCCTTATGCTTTCTCAACACCATGTCTGTAAGTAGAAATATCCTACCCATCATTGTTACCATTTCCTTTGCCTTCCACCTCCCCAGTCTCAGTCCCCCAGCTTTTCTGTCATTTCTGACTTTGGAATCGAGAAAAGAGATGATAACATCAACTGAGAGTGTGAGAAGGGTCAACATGCTGGAATGGCAGACTTTACAACCAGGGAATCTGAATTTCATTTTGCTCTGCTACATACTAAGTGAGTGATCTTTGTGTAGCATCATTTGAACTCTGTGCCTTAGAATCCTATGCTACAAAACAGAGAAAATAATAATAAAAGCCTATGGTAAGAACATCTGTGTAGACCAGGAAAGCCCTGCAAATAGAAAGAAAACTTTAATGAAGACTTCGAACTTCAGATCACAGCAACAATAGGGACAATAAAATAGAGGACGGGAGAAAACTCGTTTTCAAATTCTCTTCATTGTTTCTGTGGGCATTGCAGTAGAGGCTGCACTTGTTTGGTTTAGTGACTTCATTGCAGAAATGAATTCTCTAAGTAGGCTTCCCTGGCAAAATAAGAGAAAAACTCTCTCTCTCTCTCTCTCTCTCTCTCTCTCTCTCTCTCTCTCTCTCTCCACCTCCCCACCTCTCTCTCCTTCTCACCCTGTCTTTCTAGCTCCCTCTCCACTTTTCCTCTCTCTTTTCCACTCGCCAGTTCCCCCTCTACTTCTTCCCTCCCTTAACACTAGCATAAAAATTTAGGATTTAAGACAATCAGGTCCCCCTTCTCATCCTACTCATTTCCTCTGCCTATAATTTCCTGAACTGCCCAGTCACTCTTCTCTAACTCTCCTTTGAAACTGAAGTATGTAAAGAAAAAGAGGCATGCGCAGCCTCACTCAGTGTGATGGTGCAAACTTAGTTCATTCTTGCTTTGCATTCAGGGCACATGCGCTCCTCCTCCTGTAGTATTTGCTGATATACTTTGCACTCCAGCTGCTGCAATATTTAAATCAGTGATTCAGTACACAGACCACACGATGTGCCACTACACTCCAACAAGCAAGGTCTGTCTCTCCATGGGGACAGAGGATCTAAGCATCTGTCATTCTCCTCCCGTTGCTTATAATTAACCACACACCCCTTTACACACATAAATATTTATGTGCAGAAAGTAAAACTCCCTGGTGCTTTAAGCCAATCTCTCTTCTCCTCAGTGAGCTTTGAAAGTTTCCAAAATGATTTTTTCACTTAATTCAAACTCTGTTGTTTTTTTTTTTTTTTTTTTTTTGCAAAGAACTTGTAAGAAGCAATTATATTCTCTGAAAATAATTTAAAATCTCAAACTTTGAAGTATGATGCATGCATATTTTTAGAGTGTAAACCCCAATGGGAAGACATCTTTCCCTATTCCATTGTTTCATTTCAGGTGTTTAGAGTAGACCCTAGTGCATAGTATGACTTGGACAGATAATTTTTAAATGCTAAATGACTGATTCACACATACCCAACTACAAAACAAGATTCTGTTCATAGTGAACATTTTAAGATGGGTATGGTGGTGCATACCTTTAATCCCAGCATTCAGGAAGCATTGGCATATGGATCTCTACTCTGAGTTCAAGTCTAGCCTGATCTACAGAGTGTTCCAGAATAGCCAGGGCTATACACACACACACACACACACACACACACATACACACACACACACACACACACACAACCCTGTCCTCCAAAAAAGAAAAAAATTAAGACTCTCTGCCCCTGTTCACCCCCCCACACTGTGTGTGTGTGTGTGTGTGTGTGTGTGTGTGTGTGTGTGTGTGTGTACATTCTTGAATGGGAATCAATCTTAGGGCCTTGTGTATAGGCTAGGCAAGAAGATAGTTTGATATTACTGAGAATAAGACAGAGTCAGGAATTATCATGTGACATAGTTATTCCCAATGTATTTAGTCATTCAAAAATAATCAATGCTCACTATCTCCAAACATTTCAACCATAAGGTGCTAAAACAGTTACTTAAAAATAAGTAATAATTAGTCTTACAAGGAATCCTTGGCTGGTTTATTATTTTCAAAAGATGGTCTTTTCTGTATTTGGGGGCATACTGTCAACTCCCTTACCACTAGGACTCAGGATACTGAGTGAACTTTCTAAATCAGAATCACTGGAGACCATAAAGGGAGTCTATTATTTTCAACTTGTAGCCAGACATGGCTATGCACACTAATGTCTGAGCCATGAGTCTAGTGGAGCTCGGGCTATTTGACTGGTTCAGGAGCTATGTAGCCTCCACTATCAGGTAGATGATACTTGCTTTGACCCACCTGTGCCTTACTTAGTGAATGGCAGTGTGTAATATTTCAATGACATAGTCATTTTAAAATCCCAAGTCAATATCTATTGATTGGAGCCCACACAGTAGTCCTCTATGATTCAAATCCTTGGGGCAGGGGAGGACTGGGCTAGTGATTTTATATGAGGAATTAAGATGATGAACATAGAGTCCAGACTTTCTGAAATAGTCGTAAACTATATTTCTTGCACATTCTCTAAATTTCTAAACTTCTGCAGATAGTTTGTTGAAGTTGTCTTAGGCCTCATCAGTTTCAAATATTCCAGTGTCTCCATTAACCTATCCTGCTCAGCACAAAATCCAAATTGACTGACACCTACACACCTTGCAAAGACTAATTAGGTCCTCAGTGCCCAAGTTGTAGTTTCAATCTAATACCATCTGGCTCAGGATGGTGCTACCTAACATTCTGAGTGTTTAGGTTTAATTATGCATTTGTGTAGCTCGATGCAATTTTCTATGGACTGCTGACATCTCACACCTTTAAACAGCATCGTTGACCCTGCCCCCCATGGACTGTAAGATCAATTGCTCAGTTGTTCTTCCTCATTTGAATACCTCCTTGGACCTGGCTTTGGCAGAAAGAGACTCTTTGCATCTTCTATTTCTCTAATGTCTTCTACTCTTTGTATTTACACATTTTTGCAGCTCTGCAATTTCTTCCTCTTTATGAATCTTTTTTATGTGATACAACTCTTGATGCTTATCACCATTCTCTCCATTTTGACATTCTTGTCAGTCAACCTTCAATTCCTTATCAATTGTCTTTAAATACTATTCGTAAAAGCTTAATATTTAATCAGTTTCCTGATTGTCCCACACTTCAAAAGGGGGTTACTTACCATTTAACGGAGTAAAGAGTCATCACACATTGAGAGTTTGGTCACATAGTACTGTTGGTTACTATTCACACATTCTATTATGTCCTCAATCTCTGTGGAAAAGTATATTAAATTTATTGCCAGTCCCCCCCTCAAATTTGAATATTTTGGGAATTGCAAAATTGGCCACTGAAACAAGTGCAAATATCCCCTTTAATATCTAGAAGATGTTTTTTTTAAAAAGCAGATGGATAACAATAGAGGAAAATGCCATTTAATGTCTTAATGTTAAACTGTGCATATCTGCTGTTAATCAAAACAATTTTTTCTCAACTCAAAGTGATGGTACTTAATGTTCTGTTAATTATGCAAGGAGCTAATCAATTTGTCCTGTAAATGGATGTTCAACTGATTAAGAGAAGCTAATCATCAGTTATGAAATCCATAAGGCACAAATGAGTCAGATTTAAAACATTTCTTCACTAACTTGGGACCAATAATTCTATCTCCTTAAATTACCTCTTATTTCTGTTGGGAGAAGATATTTTCTTTCCTTAAACATGTGTTACACTCTCACCTATGGAAATTAAAGCTTAGTTTAACTTAGAGTTTCAGAATCAAACCAAGGATAATGCTATGATTGCTTCAGTTTCTTATTTACTCTCCAAGAGCTATGGCTTGACATCAAGAATAAGTGTCTGTGAGATTGTTCAGGAGGCGGGAGCACTTGGCAGCCTGAGTTCAATTCCCAGAACCTACATGGTAGAAGGAGAAAACCGACTTTCATTAGTTGTCCTCTGACCTCCACATAAGCCATAACAGATCCCTCTTTTCAACACACACACACACACACACACACACACACACACACAAAGTTGCTGTGAATTTAATCAGGCAGTTTAGATACTTACCTCCCGTCAACACTACACAGAGAACACAGGCATGTTAATTGATCAGTACTCTAAAAATACCTGGAGCTCCAAATATCGTGGTAGAGCACATGCTTAGCAAGTATAAAAGGCTGGGTTTCTTCCGTTGCATCGTTATTGGGAAACCAGACCTAATGAAAAGATCATTTGTTTCTGATAATATTCACCCATTTAGGAAATATCCATTAGGCATCTATTTTTATGGCAATTACTATTCTAGACACCAGAACTGTACAGACACATAGGGTACAGTTCTGGACATTAAAAAAATCTACTAGAAAACAAACAAACAAAAAACCCAGCCACCCTAATAGATAACTGCATTTTTGACATGTAACAGTCAACTAAAAATCAAACAAAAGAAGCATTTGGTGACCAGGGAAGGAAAATAAAGAGTTCAGAGCCTGTCTCAGCTGTATAGCATGACCCTGTCAGAAATAAAAGGAACAGAGATTGAGAGGCAGGAGAAGTGGACTCATGGACACATATGAGCATGCTCTGACTTCCTATCAGAGATAAACAGGTAGGAGGGAAAAGCTATCTATGTCAAAGGAAAATGTACTTCAATGGCTAAATTCAACAGTCCAGCAGTCAGGATGCTTGGTTTTTTAATTCCCTTTGTGTCTGTAGTTAATCCCCACTTGACCTTGAGAATACTTTAATCCTTCCATTGTATTTCTTCTTCTCCATCTGTAAAAGAATTTTCTGAGTAAGAGGTCGGTTGAAAAATAAGAGCAACCTCAAGGATTTCCTTACTTAGATTCTAAATGCAAAACACATTAGTCAATCAGTTAGTCAATAAGTACTTATTGATTATCTACAGAGTGCTCTCCAGGGTGCCAGGCCCTGCTGGAGACAAACACATGAGGAGGAAACAAAGTGATCACTTTCTTCAATTAATTCCTTCACACCTATCTTTCTTTTTCTTTTTTGGGAAGAAAAGAAGCAAACCAGTATTCAGAAAGAAATGAATGAGTGAATGGATGAATATTCACTGGGTAGTTACTATACTCCAGGCACAGGTTTTACTGGTTTTCAAGGACTCTCACCTGTTATATAAAGCTGAAGATACACATAGGGTACAGTTTTAGACCATAAAAAAAAAAATCTACTAAGAGACAAACAACAAATCAGTCACCCTGATAGATTAAGATGGATAACTGCATTTTTGACATATAAGAGTCAATTAAAAATCAAACGAAACAAGCACTTGGTGACCAGGTGATATTAATTATGGAGGACTGGATGATACCTAAAGAAGACAGTGAATATACCAAGTGATCACAGTGCCTTCATAGGCAGATGCTTTTCCTAGACCTGATGCCTTAAAGACAGATGGTGGGAATCTAGTGGTGGACTTGGAAAGCCCAGTAAAAACTTTTCCAGAATGTCAGTTTAGGAGAAAGTAAATAAGAAGCTGCAAAATATCTGAAATGGAGAAAGTCTGAGAAATGCAGAATAGGAAACCATAGTGATGAAGGAGGTTTAAAGGATAACAGTTCTAGTAATGGCAAAAGGACTAGATCTCAGGGTGTAGAAACTGGACCATCAGCATATTGACACTTCTGATGTAATGCTTCCAATTTCTGCAGCATCCACATCTGTTATCATAGAATAAAATAGCACTTAGAGATTTTTCAATCTCTTCTTTGATTTGTTGGACTTGTGGCGACAGATGGGTTATTTGATATAAATTGCTAATCCTATTTGTCCACGAAAAGATATTTTAAAAAGCAAAGCTGTTGTTTATTTGCCCAGCCTTTGGTTCTTCACCATCTTCCTACCTGTGTTTTGGTTCAAGGTTGAGTTAAATCTGAGTCAGCAAAGCAATACCATTAATCCTTCTCTCCTTCCTTCTATTTCCAAGCCCAGTGAACACCCGTCGGCAGAGATAAAACAGGGCCAGGTGTCCTATGGGTATTTAGAGCTTGTCCTGGATAAACTCAAGGTCAAAGATAGGACAAGATGAGAGATGCTGTGCTAACTCACCACTCTCTACATTTGCTAAAGAAAATTGTGAGGAAAATAGGAGGAAGAAGGAAGAGATAAATATAGATAAATACAGGAAGGAAAAAGGCAGAGATAAAAGGAGATCTCTATGGCTGCAGGGCTGTGCTCAGAATTCAACCTACTGACAAGTCTAGGAGCAAAGACATGGGGTCACACCAAAACATGGGCTCAGTTTTGCAGCTGCCTCTAAAATCTAAGGAGACTGCCAGGCAATATCTGCATAGAAACCTTCATTTTCTCCCCTCACCATCTCTGAATCCTCCATTTTAACTCCCATTAGCAGAACCAGGCCCCTTTCAATAATACAGAGGAAAGAAGGAAGTTCTTCAAGGTTTCCAAGATAAGGGAGAGAAATTTGCAAAGCCAAATAAAATAAGATTTCCCTGAAGAAATATTGACTGTTATAGAGCAGATACATTTTCTGGAAATGTACTGCACAGAAGAATTCCCATCTAGGATATTTCTTTCATCATCACTTTTGCTCATGGCTAAGGACTTTCCTTCTTCCCTACATTGGTAGATCTAAACCAGTCACTTTGACCAAAACAGAGTCAGTCCTATAAGAGTCCAAGAATTGTGGTACAACCTTCATGTTTCTTTCTCATGAGAAACTCAGTAGGTAGGGAGCCTTGCCAACACAGACAGGTAGTTTTACCAATCAAGAATGGTCTTCTGGCTACTTGACACAACACCACCAAGGTTAAAGGTGCTACTGTATTAGAGGAAAAGATCATTGAGAGTCTGGACCAAGCTTTCTAAACCTTTTCAATGTTCTGCTTTCTTGATTTCCAAAATTCACCCCCCCATACACACACACCTTTTCTATTTTTAGAGCAAAGAATTCCTGCTCTAGTTTCTTGTATTTGCTCATATTTCAATTACATATATAAACATTAGTAATGTACAAAGACCATGAATACTTTAATTTTGGAAACACTATGGAACCACCCATTTCAAACCAAGTTATTGCATTTTCACATATCCTAACCTCACTCCGTGATTAATTTTATGAGAGGAAATGAGTGATTCTTGTGGAGAGCTGTCTGCAGCTGTGCCTTAAAGATGGTGCTGGCTTCTGCCCTCCACCTTCCACATGGTGAATGCTCTCAGTGACAAACTATCCCATAATTCGCTAGGCTGAGGATCTGGCTTGCTTCCACGTACCTGGACCTATAGGTAGTGCTCACGTGGCGTATTGGGGTTGGCTTCCCAGAGGCTATTTAGGCTGCAGGCGGGTTTTCCCCGGAGAGAGAAGATGTAGCAAGTCAGTCAGTCCCTGTTGTAAGTAAGTCAGAAGTCAGAATTCAAGGTTCCTGAATAAAACTGCAGAAAGAAGAGCCTGGTGTCACGTCTTCCTTGCTGGATGAGGTTGTGCGCGACAAATGGTGGCCCGTGATGGGGATTCTACTCTCAACGAAGGCTCAGAACTTTCTGCAGTTCAGGGTAAGCAGTGCACTGGTAAAGTTCCCCGGTAAGGCGGGAATCCACATTCAAAGTGGGGTAAGAATTTTGCTCTTCTCTGTAGAAAAGAGAGAGCAGGACAAGAGGCTCGCCAGCAGGCGAGTTGAAAGCATAGGCAAGAGATTATATAAGAGGTTACTAGACTAGTTATGGGCGCTTTTTTGTTGCACCCAATTTTTTTTGGCTCTTAAGGAGCTGCTTCATTGCATTTCCTGAGCCTGGGCTCAGGCTCCTCCACCATATTGAAAAGCAGCCAAGAGGGGCAGAGTCATCAATTAAAGTGACATTGACTTTTTAAGAGCTCTTTGAGTTGAAAAATGATTAATAATTCTCAATAATACAGATTTAGACTCTCAAAACCCCTAAATGGGGAAGGAAATAAAGATTAAAAAAACCACGTAAAGATGGTAGATAAACAGAGAGTCTGGATTCTAGTTATTGCGTGTTCTTTTAATCTTTTAACTTTTAATGAGCTAATTGCAGAGACAATGGATTGCTAAGGCTGCTAAGTTAAACAAATGCAAGTACTTTGAAGATGTCTTGACTTTGAAATCGGTTTATAAGAATATGTTATTTGGGAAAGGAGTTTCTGCTTTTATCTCCACAGAAGATCAAAACCTGTGGATTAGTTGTAGGCAGGTGTGGTTCCATTTGCCGAAGCCACCTGAAGCTGATAGGAGGCTGTCTTGAGGATCGGTGCTGCAGCAAGGCAGGGGAGGGTGGCCAGGCCGCCTTGGAGGTATTGCAGGAGGAGAGATCAGAGCATGGTGAGGTGAGTGGTAACCTCACTAAGATTTTGCAAGGTCCCACGAAGCTGTTCTCGGACTTTGTCGCTCGCATGGTTGAGGCCACAGACAGAATTTTTGGGGACCCAGATGCAGCAATGCCTCTGATTAAGCAGCTTGTTTATGAGCAGTGTATCAAGGGGGCTGGAGAGATGGCTCAGAGGTTAAGAGCACTAACTGTTCTTCTAGAGGTCTTGAGTTCAATTCCCAGCAACCACATGGTGGCTCACAGCCATCCTAAGTGAGAGCAGGTGAGCCTAAGTTGTTTATATTCCAGCCACCTGGGGAATTTCCACCTGTGTGCTCTGCCTTGGGTATATGTTTGAGCCTGAGGCACTCAGTAAGTGGCATTCAGTATTCTCCCTGCACAAATGACCCAGCAGTCTTGTAGGTCTAGTCAGCATGTCTTTAAATCTCCAGGCCTGAGAGGCCAGTGTACTTTGAATAATCTTTCTGCCAATGTAGCACAAGCCCTGGATGTACAAAAGGGCATTAATGTTCAGCTAAAGGGAGGTTTGATGGTGGTCAACCAAAGGATTGACCTGGTTCAAGAACAAATTGCCACCCTCTGGCAGTTTGCCCAACTTGGCTGTCAGTGGAAATATGCTGGACTGTGTGTGACTAGTATACAATATGGCAATTTTACCCGTGCTGCAAACTTGTCTAAACAATTGTCTAGTTATCTTTTAGATAATTGAACGTGAGAATTCAACAACCTGATGTAGCAGCTGAGGGTGGCTATCATCATGGTGAACTTGACCCGGGTGGATGCCGGACTCCTGTCCGTGTTCCCGAGACCGATCTGATGCCATGAACCACCTTAAGGAGTGGGTGGGTATAGGAGCCTTGACAGGCCTTTTGGTCTCCTTGGTATGCCTGTGGTGCATTTGCTGGATTAGGCTTCCCAGTGTCGCAATGCAGCCATGATTATTCAAGCCTTTACAGCCGTTAAAACAGGACAGTCCCCTTATGCTTGACTGACTACCTTAAAGGATTAATTTTTCTAAGCATAGGATGCGAGGCTTGAGCACTGCACTTGGGACCCGCCGAGACTTGGGCCCTAAGAAGAGCACGCCTGATTGCATGTGGGTTGATACCTTGCGTCCCACCTCTGTGACAAAGGGTATCAGACCGTTCTGGTACTCATTGGGTGGGTGACAACTGAGTGAGGATCAGTGCAATGTCCCTGGTCCACTCTACAGAGATCAGGCCTCTACTCTTGCCTGTTGCTATAATGTAAATAAGGGGGAACTGTAGAGAGCTGTCTGCAGCTACGCCTTAAAGATGATGCTGGCTTCTGCCCTCCACCTTTCACATAGTGAGTGCTCTCAGTGACAAACATTCCCATAATTGGCTAGGCTGAGGATCTGGCTTGCTTCCGCGTACCTGAACCTATAGGTAGTACTCATGTGGCATACTGGGGTTGGCTTCCCAGAGGCTATTTAGGCTGCAGGTGGGTTTTCCCTGGAGAGAGAAGATGTAGCAAGTCAGTCAGTCCCTGTTGTAAGTAAGTCAGAAGTCAGAATTCAAGGTTCCTGAATAAAACTGTAGAAAGAAGAGCCTGGTGTCGTGTCTTCCTTGCGGCATGAGGTTGTGCACGACAGATTCTTATTAAATATCTTTAAATTCACCCATTTAGAACTGATCTTTGGATTGCTTGTTAGTCCCTAGCTTTTTGATCAAGGTGATCTGAAGTAATAATTTTCCATTAGGGAGCCCATAATAATTCTCTATTGGTTAATCAATGAACTTCATTGCTTGAGTTTTTATATACACAAAAGAATTTTAAAAAGAGAGGAGAATTGGTGCTGGAGAGATAGCTTAATCAGTATAAAGTATTTCCTACAATAAGAGGACCTAAGTTAGTTCCCTAGCACTCATGTTAAAAGCTAGGTATGCAACCCAGTGCCGGACGTAGAATCCATCCCTATAGTATCTTGTTCAGAAAGGACCCAAGGACACCCTATCCCCAAATATAAGCTATTTCATTGCTCTTGATTGCCCACTGGAATCACAAGACCTCATTGTTCTGAAGCTATCACATATTATGGTTGCAGGACATAGAGAAATTAATAGTGACTTCCTCCCTACTGCCATCTGTCAGTGTTAGAAGGTAATATGAGGCTTCTTGGGGAAAAACATCATCAACAACCTTACCCAGCTATGAACTTTGGGAGCTACAATACTGACCTGCCAGGCAAGATATTCCTTTGGGTACAATAGAGGAACAACTGTTTGTGAACAGTCAACTGCTTTCTGGATTTAAGGCCTGCTTCAAAGAGGGGGAATCTATCCCTAGTATTGAAAACCTGGTCAAAAGTCCATGGTATGAAAAGTCATAGGCCCTAGAGGTACATCTGCTACTGTTGTTTTGTTAAATGGACACAGTATCAATCTTTCTTCTAAATATTTATGTTTATACTCACAGATTAGTGTTATTCTCATTCTTTGTCACAGAAGCTTCTTTTTCAATGGGCAACAGTTAATGCAGAGACTCATATTTGGTCAAAGTGCTGAGAATATGTGAATCTTGAATAGTCAGTCCTACATGGAACATTTGTAGCTCCCCTTCCAAGGTTCAGGGAACATTATAGAAAGAATATAGGAGTTGAAAAGAAGTGTGGTGAAATATTGTTTCCTGGACATGACAAGAGCTGTTATAACCAGGAACTGACAGCAGCAATGGTAATCTGTACATGACCTGCCCTAGGCCCATCAATATTCCATCATGGATGATGGAGTTCATGAAGCCCAATCACTCCCACAAGGAGCTGTAGGCAGTTAATAGTAGCTGGAGGAGAGGGAGTTATGCTCTTCAATGTGGCAGTCACTGGGAAGCTGTCCTGGATCAAGTATATGACCTCCCAGCCAGACACCCATGTTCATGCAGGCAACACTAATTAAATGAACTGGGACATGGGCAGGCGCGCGCATGCGCGCACACACACACACACACACACACACACACACACACACACACACACACAATACACAAAGACATGAAGGTAGATGTAGTAAATAGTTTCTGGCCCAGACTAGTCTTACGATCCAGACCCACCTGCAGCTGCTCAGTTCTGCCTAGCCCTGAGGTCCTGACTAGCAGTCCCAAAGTCCTAAAGAAACACACAGTAACTAATATTGATTTCATGCTGATAGGCCTATGGCTCAAGTGTATAACTTGCTAACTCTTAACTTTTATACTAACCCATGGTTATCCAAGTGGCTTAGTACCTTTTCTCAGAGCAGCATTCTGGCCTTTCCTCTATGTCTCTTGACATCTCTGTCTGACTCTTCTTCTTCCCAGAATTTTCTTAGTCTGGTAGCTGCGCCCATAATTCCTGTCTGCCTTCTGGCCAATTAGCATTTTATTAAACCAGTAGGAGAGACAAATATTTACAATGTACCAGAACATAATTCCACAGCAGGTAGGAGGGACACTTGTTGGAAAGAAGAGGATTGAAAGGAAGAAGATAAAAAATGGAGATATGATCAAAGTGCAGTGTGTGTGTAAAATTGGGAAATGATTTTAAAATTCTCAAAAGAAAAAAAAAGAAAGAAAAAGTCATTTGCCATTTGAGGTAGCATACACTTGTAATCCTAGCACCAAGGTGGCAGAGATAGGTAGATATTTGGTACTCACTGGCCAGCCAGCCTAGCCTATAGTGTGGGTTCCTGAGGAATGACAGTGGAAGTTGACCTCTTACCTCCATAAATACATAATAATTAATTGATTAGAGATATGAGATGGAGATAAAAAATCAGAATCACCATCTTGATCTGCTAAGTATAGTATACGCACTCACAAGTTGTGTTCCTAACCTCATAGTCATGATTTAAAACCAGAATAGGGAACATATGATGATTCCTATAAACAGATGATCTTTTAATTGTATTGGCTATATTTGCCCTGCATGTATGGCAAGGATATATTTCTATGATTTTTTACTTCTAATGCAGTAAAATGATATTTTACTAAGTGGTCTCATTCCTTTTTAGTCTATTTTTTTTTAGATTAAAATTGCCTTTTTATTTCTTTTGCCTCAGAATGTTTCAGACACATGCTGCTACATCAGACACATTTTACACCCACATTAATCAAAGCACAGAGAAATTATTCCTAAAGATATGAGATTAATAACACTGTTTCCCTAGATACCTAAAGCAAATGCTGTTTTGCACATCTCCAACCTGCACCCCAACCTGGTCTCTTCCCACTTCTGAATGGACCCCTACTGAAGTTTTTATTTATAAATCAAAGAAGCCATCATTCAGAGTATGAGAATCCTCTCCCCGGAGCCATGTTTGCTTCCTTGTAGCAATGATGGCTGTTTACTGGAAAAATAATTAATTCACATCAACATCCACCATTTTTCTTGAAATCTTGTTCATTTTTTATTTAAAAATATTTATTTGACATCAATTAAGTCATAGACAAATTTACAGTGCTGAGGATATGGAATTCCTTTTTGTGCTCAAATTCTATAGCATTATATAATGTATTTCTTTCAAGGATGGGAATATTCTACACCCATGCTGTTCAATACAGTAGCTACTAGCTACTGGAGCAATTACGCACTGACTGTTGGAGTTTGAAACCTGTATTTTAACATTTTAGTTAGTTTAAATTTTTATTTAAATAACTGTATATAACTAGTGTCTACCACACTGAACATTACAACATAGTTCTAGTGAACACATGAATATGTGATACATATAAGTGTGTGAACACGTGTGTGTATTTTAAGGAATTAGCAATACACCTTAAAAACATAAATGAATAAGAAGAATCAGTTTGTAAAGGGAAAATCAAAACAGGATGCAAAGGAGAAACTAAAATAGGGTAATGTGGTAAACACTGAAACCTGCTTTAGAAGAAGGTGGTTAGAAAAGTCTCTGTCAGATTGACTGAAGTCACTGAGATCTGAGTGACTCAGTGAATCTGAGTGACTGAATTCCTGCAAAGACTCAGCAATAAGCTACTCAAGTAAAGGGAACAGGCAGTAAACAGCCCAAAACTGTGAACAGACTTCATGTTCAAATATCAATGACAAGAGAACATAGGGTTACTAGGGGATGGAGAATAAAGGGAGGCAACTGGGGTTACTCAGCCCACTAGATCAGCTGCAGAAAGCTGCTGCTGGAGCAAAGCACACACTTGCTGCCTGCAGACACGGACACAGGCTTTGGTAGTTGTGGAAGCTGGAAGTCTGGGGATAAAGTGTGATCAAGACCTACTTTCCCTAAAAATTTGAGGTTCCAGACTGGTCACTCCTGGAAGCACAATTCTTTGACTTGTGGCTGCCATGCTCCGAGCATTGCTTTCATCTTCACATGGCCACATTTTCTGTATTTCCCCTGTCTCCATGTGTCCTCTCCTTCTTTCTTTCACTGTGGTATCTCTTCTCTATAATTACATGATGGTTCTTAAATGATGGTCTTTATCTGCCATGCACTGAAACTGCTCTGGGTGATACTTGATGTTTAACTCTTCAGAGCATTTTTGAGCAAAGCATTTTATCTAGGGAACTTTTGTGTAAGTTCTGTTGTGGTTTTTGCTCTTTAGAGTTTGTCTGTTTTGAGATAGGGTCACATGCACCCCAGTTTAGTCTTAAACCTGCTGGGTAGCTAAGGATAAGCACTCATCTCCTGCCTCCACCTCACAAATGCTGGGATGGTAGGTGTGCGCCACCACACCCAACATCCCTTCCTCTTTATACAAGGTCACTTGCCATTTAATTTAGAATAAATCTTAATCTAATATGCCTTATTATAATTATATTTGTAAAATTCTATTTCCAAATAAGGTTATCTTCTGAGGTCCAGTTAGACCTGAATTTGGGGGAAATCGAAACCCAAGTGTAAGACTTTGAAAGCCAGCTTAGGAGTTTGGTTTTTATTCTAAGTGTCACAAGATGCCACTAGTGGGTTGGAAGTATGGGATTAGTTAATATTACATTTTAAAAAGCCATTTTGGATTGAAGGGGACCAAGTATTAGGGAAACAGTAACAGAAGAAACTAAAATTCAGAGAAGCTGCTTAGGTCATAAGCTTGTAAATGGCAGAGAGGGAATTAGAACCTGAGTAACCTGGCTACCGTACCATGCATTTAATCACCATGTTGAAATGGTCATTAAAATTTAAAAGGAGGGGCTGAAGAGATGGCTCAGTGGTTATGTGTGGTGATATCCTGTTTGTGCTCTAAGAGAAAGCTTGCCTGAAGATCAGAGAGCAGAGCTAGCCACTAGTTAACCATAGAGGCCAGGACATGGTGGTACATATTTTTAATCTCAGAATTTGGGAGGAGGAAGCAAGAGATTTAGAGTTCAAGGCTACATGAGATTGATCCATTCTAAAAGAAAAAGCAAAACCAGGCAGTGGAGGCTCATGCCTTTGATACCAGCATTTGGGAAGTGGAGACAGAAAGTGATATGGCTGGGTAGAGAAAAGAATATAAGGCAGGAGCAGACAAACAAACAAACAAACAAAACATAAAACCAAACAAACCCCAAAACAACCTGTCTAACATCTCCCCTAGAAAATAGAGTTACCACAACCTTTCCTATTATGTCTGTGAATCCTTAACTTTCAAGTTAACTAGGACATAATGCATTGGTACAATGCTAATTTATCAATATCCTGATTAAGAATAATCATATGAATTGTTACTTTCACCACCAGATTTTCATACATGTCTTAGTTAGGGTTTCTATTGCTGTGACAAAACATCATTGTAGTAAGAAGTTTCCAGATCAGCCTGGCCCTAAGATCCAGACCAGCAGTCCCAAATAATCACACAAAGTCTTATATTAATTACATGCTGTTTGGCCTATGTCTCAAGTATATTACTTGCTAACTCTTAACTCTTAAACTAACCCATGATTAGCCACTTATTGCTTTAATAAAATGATGATTGGTCAGAAAGCAGACAGGAAGTATGGGCAGAGCTACCAGACTAAGAAAAATCTGGGAACAGGAAGAGCAGAGCAGAGACACCACCAGAGATGCCAAGAGAGATGCCAACAAGCAGAGACTGCAGCAGACACAGAGGACAACTGTGCTGCTTTGAGAAAAAGTACCAATCTGCATGGCTAAACAAGATAAGAATCATAGGTTAGTTTAAAAATTAAGAGTTAGCAGGTTATATGACTGATCCATAGGCCGAGCAGCATAAAATTAATATAAGCCTTTGTGTGATTATTTGGGGCTCTGGGGCTAAGCAGCAGCGGGGTTGCAAGTGAGTCTGAACCTCAGGGCAAGGCTAGAAAGTCCAGGCCAGAAACCTATTATTACAAGACAGGAATTCAAGCAAGGCAGAATCTGAGAAGCAGGAGCTGCTACAGAGGCCATGGAGGGGAGCTGTTTACTGGAAAGCTTCCCATGGCTTGCTTAGCCTATCTTCTACTAGAACCCAGAACTACCAGCCCAAGAATGGCACCATCCACCATAGACTGGGCTCTCCTCTACTGATCACTAAATGAGAAAATGGTTCTCATATGGAAGTATTTCCTCAGGTGAGGCTTCTTCCTCTGATGACTCTGTTGACACGTAAAACCACACAGTACAACATAGTACATATTTTGGTTTGAATATCAATGCCTTCCACAGGCTCATGGGTTGACTGTTCCATTCTGAACTTTTGAAGGTCCTGAAGGCAAGAGGTAGGACTTAGCTGAAAGAAAGATCATTGGTTGTAGGTCCTAGGTGTCCACACTCCTTGCATCCCTCCATCCATCTCTGCTTCCTGTCTGTCATTAGGTGAGTAGCATCTGCCATGTGCCTTCAATACTATAATAACCTATGTCACTACTGGCCCAGAATCAACAAAGCCAAGGATTATGGCCTAAAATCTCTGAAACCATAAGCCAAAAATAAATCTTTCTTAAATTTAAAAAAAATCTAGCTCTTAGAGAACATTGGTGTCAAAGAAGTGAGGTCACTGTTGTGAGTATTCCTGACCTTGTGATTATGGTTTGCGTATCAAAGCATTTCAAACTGTTTGTAGGAGGAATTTGGAAATGTGAAAATTGCAGGCTTCAGAAACTCTGTAGTGCTGTAAGGAGAACTTAATGTACAGTTGTGGTAGATACTCCTATATACAGAGGCTGTAGGGAATGCTTACAGCTAGATTCTGGTTGGAAATGAAGGTTCCAGGAAGAAATAAAGGCTCTGTTGTGAACCAGACTATAATGAATTATATTATAATATAGCAAATAACCTATATTTTGCCTGTGCCCTTCAACTTTCAGTAAGGCTAAATTTTAAAGCAAGGGACTAATTAATGTGGTGGAGTAAATTTAAAGATAGCGTAAGATTCGGGTAGAAGTATTTCTTTTTTATTGAAATCTACATACAATGTATCTTCATTATATTCTTTCTCTGTCTCTTTGATCACACAACTTTATGTTCTTTCTCTCTCAAAAGAAAAAAAAAAGACCCACAACAACAACAAAAACGTGAACAAATTAGGGAAAAAAAGACATAAAAATATCAAACTATATGAACAACAACAACAAAAAGCACACAAGAAACTCATAGACCAATGCAACCAATGTTTTGCATTGGTTGACTACCTGCTCTGGAGCAAAAGAAAAGTTGACATTAGATTATTTTAGGAATTGTCCTGATCCCATTCATTGTGGGATTGAGAGTTTAAGGTTTTAACTCATTTGAAAGACTCTGCTTTGAAAAGACAGCTCCAGGGTGCCCTCAACACACAGTAGTACCTAAGGAAGTATTTCCTCAAGCAAGCTCAGTCACCCAGGCATTAGAGACCACTACAAATGTATTCTTGGGTAGGTGAGTGTGGCTGCCTATTGCTCAAGCTGATGACAGACCTTGACCAGCCCATAGAATGTTGATTTTTCAAGCAGGTATGCAGGATGCAAGATTTGCAGGGTCATGAGGACTACTCCAAGATTTCAAAGAAAGGTCAGAGTGAAGTCAAAGTTATAAGGGAGCCCCAGGAAGTTAGAGATGCCAGGCTAGGAATGTCTGCTGATGAAAACTGAAGGTAGCAGAGCCAGGCCTGAAAGATGCCACCCAGGCTACAAATGGCAAGGCCATGGGGAGGAGCAATTCCAAGGCATTGAACACATCACATGCCCTAGCTGTTGGCCATGTCTTACTGAATTTCAGTCTTGCTTTTATCTGATCCTTCCTTCCTCCCACTCTACTCTTTTGTAATGGGAATATTTACTCTGTATAATTGTGTAATGTAGGTATATACTTTTTTTTAATTATTACAGTCCACTGCTAAGAGTGAACTTGAGTCTCAGATTTTTTAATTTGGGTTTTTGAGGAAAGTTATTAAGACTTCTAACAGTCTTCAAGTTGAACTAAATTGATTTTGTATTATGGTGTGGAAATGAACCTTTGGAAGTCAGGAGTTGAATGTTATGGTTTGGTTATAAAATACTCTATATGCTCATGTGTTGAACACTTGGGCCTGAATGGCTATACTATTTGCAGAGGTTCTAAAACTTTTGGGAGGTGAGACCTGTCCATAAGTAGGTTTTTTGTGATATCTTGTCTTTGGAACACTCATTCTCTTACCAGTTAGTCAGCCTGTCTGTCTGTCTGTCTGTCTATCTGTCTGTCTCCCTTCTTCCTTTCCTCCCCTCTGTATCTTGAAGTGACCAGTTCTTTTTTTTGCATATTCTCATGTCATGCTTTCTATTACCAGAACAGAATCATGAGCATAACCCTCTAAATGTTGAGCCAAAATAAATCACTCTGCCAAGTTTTTATCAGGGCTATGCAAATATATCTAATACAGTATCTTATAATTGACATATATCTATTTGTAATATTACTTATATATGAGTAATGGCAAATAGTAAAATTCTTAAGATTATAGCCATCATTTCCACTGGCAAAAGGAAATGTAGCATTAGTAGAGAAAATTCTTCAAAAAGAAGATATTTTAGAAAAATATCATGGGCTCCATAGGCTTTTATTCTGTTATATTCTGGACTGTCTGCTTAAACAGTGCAGTGTGCTGGATGCAAGGGAGAAATGCATACATGTTAAAATCATGAAGAGCCTTGAGCTCTTCTGTATACTAGCTGTGGAGCCTTGGGAAACTTTAGTTTTTCTTATTTCCATTATGTCTTGCAGTTATGGTAGAATGAAAGTGAGATGATACATGGAAAATGCCTAGATTACTACCTGACATATAATAAATATGCAGAAAGTGTTACCCATTTTCAAATTTTTCTTACACTATCTCTTTTCTATGTTTTAGAAACAATTACCCAAGGACAAGGTGGAAAATCTATGGTTCATACATCCATATTGCTTTAGGTTAGGCTGTGTTCAGAAGTGGTCTCAGTATGAAATGTCTGCTGTTGAGTTCTGCACAGCTTTGGAGACTGACCTAACTGGGGTGAAAAGAGAATGAAGAAAGGGCAGACAGACACCCATACAGAAAAGCAGAAGCAGGTGAGATGTGTACTTTCTGATGAGACAACAGTAACCTGGAACTTCAGTGTGTTTATTTTATACACCTGAATTGGAGAAGTGGTTTTGGTTAACAGTTGAAGAGGCTGGTTTACCTAAATTAGGGTAGGAGATCTCTGCAGGTGACCTGCAGTCATTCCAGATAAGGCAGTTGCTGATGATAAGTGCTACATACACTGTCAATATTTGCACTCAGACCAGAGCAAGGCTTTGCTATTACTCTGAACATCACTCAGAAAAGTGTTTGTCACTTGTATTGGTCTGAGTCATTGGGGTCTTTGACTTGGTAATGCTCATGTCAGCAATACACATTCACTCAGAGCTTATCCATGCTCCATAGTTTGCTCTCTGCTACTGATTACATTAGTATCTCTGTTCTTAGGTCCAAGTGTTTCCTCCAGCCAATCATTCAATACCATTGTCAGGCAGAAACTTCCATTCTAAAGGTAGTATTGCAGATTGTTGATGAGATTTATCTGTGATTATGTTACGGATAACTGTGAATACATGAATAAAGAGAAACTTGGTGCCCAGCAATAGAAGAATAGTTGGCCAAATATCACATGGAACAATTTTGAGAAACACTTTTAAAAAAAATGTTCTATAGAAATAGTGTTGAGAAAGAAAGTTCTTTTTATAATTTTAAAAATTAGACTTCTGTGTAAGATGTGCCATGTGACATTATTTTTTCATGTATGCCTTAATCAATATTCTATTGTTGTGAAAAGATACTTTAACCATGGCAACTCTTATAAAGGAAAGCATTTAACTGGGCTTGCTTACAGTTTCAGAGATTTAATCTATTGCCATCAAGGCAAACAGCATCACTTTATGTTGGCAGACATGATGCTGGAGTATTTTACATTTTACAACCAGATCTGCAAGCAGCAGGAAGACAGCCACTGGGCCTGGCTTGGGCTTCTGAAACTTCAAATTCTCATCCCCAGTGATACACTTTCTCCAACAAAGCCACACTTCCTAATCCTTTCAAATAGTGCCACTCCTTAAACACTTAAATAACACTTAAATATATGAACCTATGGCAGGGTATTCTTATTCAAACCACCTCTCTCTGTGCATATATATATATATACATGTATATGTATTCAAACACTTAAATATATATGTATTCAAACTACCTTTCCCTGCGCACACACACACTATATATATATATATATATATACACACACATATATATGACAGGCTATGCCAACATCATCATCCTGACCCTCTAGTATGACTGTCATACTAGAGGGTGTAAATATCTACAGTCCTGTAATTTCAGCTTTGATTCTCCCCTGATAAGCAGAGGTTGAAGGAAAACAAAAGTGAGGAGAGCAGGGTGATGGCTAAATCGTGGATGTCAACTTGTCTATACCTGGACTCATCTAAATGGCAGGTCCTTGACTTCTTCACTCTCACTGGCAAGCTCATCTATTCTGTTCCTAGCACTGCTGCATTTCCACCCATAGTAGGACCAGAATCTCTGGTCTTCCGATGTAGGCTGAAGGCCAGTAGTTTCCACTATTCCAGCCTACAGCACCTGAGACTGCCTCGTGGACTGAGAAACTCCAAGATTCTTGGTCTCTCAGGTATGAGTCAGCCATGGCTGGATTAGCCAGACAATATCTTGTAAGATGATCTAATAAATCCCCTTTGAGTTTATTCATTCTATCAGCCCTGTTCCTCTGGAGAACCCTAATACAAGTTCCAATAGTCTGTAATCCTCTGCTTCTTCCCTACACGCTTTCAGCTCTGAAGTTTATTTTGTTTGTTTGGTTTGTCTCTCTGCTCTGAGGTCTCTCTTATGCTTGTATCATAAGCAGCTAAAGATGGGGCTGGTTACAGAAGCCGAGTCTTAATTTCTGTGTCCAACTTAGTCTATGGTCACTGATATGGCTCTTGAATCATTCAAGCGATTACAGTCATCTAGTCATTTAAAATTATTCAAGTAGTGAGTGATCAATTAATTTCCCTGCCTCTTAGCATTATTGAAAATATTTTAAACAAATTATAGACCTATTTTATTATTATATTTTAACCACAGTAATTAGGAATGCTGTTTCAATGTCAGAAATGGAAGAGACCGCTGTGTGTTAAGGTGATCAATATTTAAGGCCATTAAGTCTTCTTACAATATATTCAGATGGTCATTCCACAGCCTTGGGTAAATTTGTGATTAACCATAAAAGCCAGTAGTAAATGTGTCAGCTTCATGTGTTTTAATGAAGGTGCAATAATACTTGTTCTGATTTCTGAGATCACTTTTCATTCTCTGCCATTTAGAAGCAAAGAAGAGCCCTTTTAATGAACACCATAGCACATTTTCCCAAGTTTCAATATTTCCATCATTTAAAACCAGAGGTCAGCATTAGCTAAGAATTTAGAAGATCCAACTTTATGAAGCCATCTATTTTTAATGTATAAAAATTAGCAATTTCATATGAGTAGGGAAATGGAAGTATATAAATTATTTTTTAAATGTTTATAATTTTTAAAAACCTAGATATGTCTGTTATATGCCACGGCTGGCCTAATTTTCATCTGCTATTTCCCAAGAGTTTTCTGTTGCACTAGTTCAATCCCCTAATGTTCTAAGATTATGCTATGTGACTCACCACAGGAAGCAAACAGGTCGAACAGACAACTAGGAAAAAGGCCCAGAGTGGAAAGAATCTTACCATCCATTCAAGGAATATTTCTTGACTACAGGTTACACATCAAATATTATGTTAAGTGCTGAAATGGTGCTAGTAAACAAGTCAAAAATTATGTCCTGGATTTTTACTTAGTTCTATATAAATATTCTCATTATTATGTTTCTTTTTTAGATTTTAAAAAACATTTAGCTTCTGGTTATTTTTTCTTACACTGATAAAATATTCTATTATTTTGTGTACAATTATGATACCAAAACTATTACTTTTGCCATGTATAAGTTTATGTTCTTTTTTATGTACCCCCACATATTAATGTAGTAAAATAGACATAGAGCTGCCTTCTTTAATCATTCTGGCTGTATATTTATGATCAATCATTCAAGGAAAATATTAAGCATATGTGCACTTAGCATTGTAGGTGACTGGCACTGTCTAAGTATGCCTCAAAAGTTCAAACCATAGGAAAAAAAAATCCAGATCAGCATACCCTTTAGAAAACTGGTAGTCAGAGCATGGCAGCAAATTCCAGATGAGTATTTTTCAACATGTTTGATCCTGAAATACATTATAATGTGTCAATGAAATACCAGCATGAACTTATAAAATATAATACACATTGAAATTAAGGTGGGCAATAAAAAAATGGTGTCAAAGAAAGCATCACTGTTGTTAAATATAATCAAAGTTTATTCTATACCAAAAATATGCACAATAAAGACTAAAGATCATGGACTAGTATATATACATCAAAGATTAGAAAAAGCTAACAAACTGGCTGCTAGTCATTTATTCTTCCAGTAGCATATGTATCTTGCTTTGCTCTGAAGGCTGCCTATCACTTAATAAAGACAGATTTTTACATAATAATAAAAGAAATGTGTTTGAATGTTCTTCATGCATATACTTTATATACTCTTTTGAAGAGAATGTTGCTAATACTAAGTTTTTGTTTTATTTTTTTGCTGAACTCATAAATAACTTAGGACAGTTTGGGAACATTGTTTTATACACCACACAAAGCTATGAAGAATTAATAAAATGGGCCTTTGTTATGTGTGGCATGTCACTTAATATTTTAAAGAAGATTTTTATGACCACTGAGACTATCTTCCAATTTATGTGGTTGTGGCTGATCTTACTTGCTTCTTTATCATATTGGGACATTAAACAGAAAGCTAAGTTGGTCAGTTAATTAATTAAAGATAGTCCCTTCTTTACATTATATACTCCAAGAACAAGATAATTAAGACTTCCTTATTTGCATCATAAATCAGTTTTTTTATATCCTTAAAGTACCTAGTACAGCACCTTGCATATAGTGAGCCTAGCCTTTAACGGCTGAGCCATCTCTCCAGCCCGCACCTTGCATATAGTAAACATTTAATCAATACCTTTGGAAAAGAAGTAGTGTGGCCTAGTTAGGTCCTCCTGGATTAAAATTCTGATTTAGCACCTGAGCAACCATAAGTAAGTATGGTAATTTCAGGATTTGTTTATGATGGTGATAACTTAGCCTACATTTGTAGTCTGAAAAATTGAACCCAGAGCCTTGAGAATGCTAGGCAGCTGCCTTACAGCTGATATAAAATTGATGTAATTACAATAAATAAAATACACAAGGTATGGACACAGAAATTCTATTGATGTTAGAGGCCTTCCTTTACATTATGCATACGTCTTACAACAGGGTCAATCCTAAGGGAAAATGATGCTCAGATAACCTCCTTTTCCACCTTCCCCTTTCATGCCCTCTCCCAAGTTTCACCTCATTTTCACTGTCTTACACTGTTACCTCCTTCTTGCTTAATACATTGCTGAAACTGGTCAGGGAGATCAGACCTTAATTCTGATTCTGTCTTTATCCCTCCCTAGCTATATATCTTGGTCAAGCTATTTGATTTTCTGAGGGAGGGGGAACCTTATAAAATTTTATTTGGGAGATCAGTAAGTAGTGTGAGGTAATTTAAACTCACTTTATATTGAAATAAATAAATAAAATAAAAAGACCTCAGATGCCCCAGAATTAAAAATCACTTCTCATGTTGCTGAGATAGTTGGTGACCTTTGCAGGTTTTTCTCCCTCCCAGTTTTTTTCTTCAGCTCAAGAATTCTTTTAGCTCCCCTTTCCTTCTATTCTCCCACCAAATTTCAACTTAACCTGATAAAGTAGGCTTCAGGGAAAACCTACTGCATATTGCCCAAGGCTTCCAGAGGCAATTTTCTGGGCACAAGCAATTAGCTGCCCTAGGCAAAACTGCACAGTAGGCAAAGCTTGCCTCCTCCCTCTCCGGCAATACCCACCCCCTCTACCTGCAGGCTTCATCATCTGCCATCAGCCTGCCAGAGCACTCACACCCACCTACGGTTTTGACTTCTACCCAAGCCTCATGTTCTAAAGTTTCCCCCTCTTGTTCCTCCATAGAATGTTCTATTCCCTTTTGGGGTTAATCTTGGCTAGGTTATCCAAGGTGATGTTTTAAATTTTTCTGATTGACACCTGCATTTTAAAGACTATGTTAGCATAAATAGTGAAATATTTATAGCCAATATATTTTTTAACTCTTACACCATCAAGATGTCCTCTGCTCGCACTAGAGACTACCTGATCTTACTCGACCAGTTTCTATCTTTTCAAAAGCATAGAGGTCATTTCTTACACCCCTACTGAAAACCTGCCAGTCTCTGTGGTAAATCAATCAATAGCAATAGAGTTCTCTTAATTAGCATGCAGGTCACCTCGTCCCTCTATTACTCCTTCAATCTGTATCTCACTATTCCTCCATTTATTTAAGTCAAGGGTCTCACAAGGAGAGTAAACAATTTCTACAAGACATTTACTTTGTTTTATTTGGCGATGCTATTGAGTTTATAATAAGTCATAAGGTCTTACGCAGGAACCAAAGCAATTGTGCATCTCTTGAAATGTCTAGCTCATGCTACATACTATGCTAATGGCACAGGGTTCTCCTGATGTGTGACCCCTACTTTCTTCAACATCTCATCCAAGTCATCTTTTCTACAAATGTTTGAGAATCAATTCTCTGCATACTTTCTAGCCAGTTGCCTGTTGCATATAAAGACAAACATGTAGTATTCATGCAGGAGTTCATAGGTTTATGTAGGTTCCTAGTAGAACAGTTGGCTGCAAATATAATTCAAGGGGGTGGACTCATGGTGGATATTTTACACCGTGGTAATGATTAAGACATATTTTGAGGCCAGGCTTTTCTATGCTCCTAAATTGCCAAAGGTGGGATGTGGACCCCCCCCTTAAATATAAAAACTGCCTAATATTAACTTATACTTCCCAGTGACTCTGTTTGTACCTTTATGTCTTACATATACAGCATCAAGATTTAGATAAATTTCATGTGCATTATATATATCCTTGTGCCATTTTTCTTCCTCTCACATTTAAATTATTTAAACCATTTGGATTGTTGGCTGAGCTCACTTTTCTGTTGTCTTTTCCTTCATTGGAGTAAAAGAAGTAATGGTAGAATATCCTACCCTCCCTTCCCTCCATTGCCGTGACTCTCCCAAAAGGCTCAGTGAAAAAATAATGACAGTGATCACACAAAAAGGCACGAATCTAGCGGCTTAGATATCTTTAATGAACCTACTACATAATACTCCAAGTACTTGCTAACTGATCCTCTTTGGACTCTAGGGTGAAAGGAGCTGATTGATATTCTTCTAAATCACATCTTTTTGCATCCAGAATAATGGCAAAATTCCAGCATAATAATACTGGACATTTCCATAATGCCTTTTTCAGAGGCATTCATGGTGTTTTGCAAGATTTCATATCCATTTTCTCAATATTAGATAAAGAAAGAGAGGAGATGATTGATTCTAGATGGTAAAGAAAGGATAAGAAAAGCTTGAATTAAAAAAAAAAAAGCTAACAATAAAAAAAATAAAATGTGAGGCAGGAAGTTTAAGAAGGGACTCCTAACTCTGCATCTTATGTTCTACTATCTTCATGATAGCAAAGGGTTTTGCAAAGGTTGGGTTTTTTTTTTCCTTTTTCTTCACTCTGCTATTCAATGGTACCAAGTGAATACTGAAAAGCAAGGAGAGAACATTAAAATGGCCCTTAGAATTGGATGTGAGCAAGAGGAACATTTAGAAGTCAGAGCTTTTTTTAAAAAATAAGCTTATTTTAAAAAAGAAAGCAATAGCAAGTCAAAATTAGAGGAAAGTGTAAAGCTGCTTCTTTGTGTTCTCTGAGACTCTCATATATAAGAAATTGTTAGTTTGATGAAAGACCAGATTATGCTCAAATAACCATGAAACAATCAGTGAAAATAATACCTCATTTAATAATTTCCTCAAAACAAATATACATCTGGATGGAATTACTGGGGATCATTCAGAGCACGACATTTGGAAAGGAAAAAAATACATGAAAAAGTAGGACTGGGGACGGTGGTATAGGTAACCACTGAAGCTTGAGTCTGATTTCTTAAGCCAGAAAAAAGGACTGGTGATGTAATAACAGCCCCAGGGACCTAAAGTTTCCTCTAATATGTCTGAGGGAGAGAAAACACCGGAGAGAAAACAAGCCCATTAATAAATGACAAATGAGATAAAAAGAAAATTTTGAATAGTTGGGCAACTGAGCTTTTTGTTTTGTTTTGTTTTTTAAGAATAGATAGTTTAATAAGAAAGAAAAAAAAAAGGTGAGGAGGGGATCTTAGGACAGAGAAGGAACAATACTTGTCAGCAGAATGCTGATAAATAGCAAGCAAGGGAATTCAGTCCTTGCAAAACTGAGGATTTTCCAAATCAGCAGACTTGGAGGATGTGTCTTCCAACTGGTGATGTGAAGGAACTGAGTAATTGGTATTCAGGACCACATTTTTCTCTTGCTTCTTCATCCAGCCAGAATGATGAAACCATATTATAAACCTTAGAAATGGCTTTTACCTTGTTCAGATAAACCTGCTTTTCAGTCTCATTTCTAATACCGTCAGACAATCCTGCATGCTTTGCACAAATATTAATTGTACTTAAGCATACAAAGGAAAGAGATATTAACATTTTTCCTAAATCTTCACCTTGGGCTCCTCAGCTCCAAGTGGTCAACCTGCCCTTCTTCCTGATCTCTGCATAAAAGCATATACGCATAAAACTAAATGTTTTTTTTAAAACATGAGGCTTACCTGCCTTTGTTCCTAAGTTGAGAAGATAGAAGTTAAATTTTCTTGTATTTGAGCAAGCCAGTCATAACTCAAAAAAGCTCCTAGAAGGCCAAACCTTTTATGAAAAAAAGTATTAATAAGAATTTCACCTGAAAATAATTAATGTACACAGTTAACATTTTGGTTTACAAAAGGATGGCCATATAAACAAAACTATGTGTTCCTTTCCATTTTAAATCACCAGTCTGTTATCCTGAAGGAATCAACTGAATTATTTATATAACTTTTCATGTACTTTTAAAATGCAAATATATAAAAGCATAAAACTCTGATTTTAAACCTTGTTTTAAATTTTGCCCTTCTAATAATAACACTTTCTCTGGGTCATATATGGTAGTTCTGGTTTTAATTTTTGGGATATCACCAAACTGACTTCCCCAATGGCTGTATTAATTTTCATCCTCACCAACAGTGAATAAGCTCCTTTCTCTCTACATCTTCTCCAACACTTGTGGTCAGATGTATTGATGATGGTCATTCTGACTAGGGTGAGGTGACATCTCAAAGTAATTTTAATTTCATTTCCTTGATGACTAGGAGTATTAAAAATCTTTTAAAATGGCTTTTATTCATTTGTATTTCTTCTTTTAAAAACTTTTTTTTTCACTCCATTTGCCTATATGTTGATCAGCAGTTTTATTTCCTTGGTATTTAATTTCTACATTTCTTTGTAAATTCTGGATATAAACACCTACTTTGAAGTGTAGCTGATTAAGCTTTTCTCCCATTTTGTGAGCTGACTGTGTGCCCTGATAATTGTTTCCTTCACTGTACAAAAACTTTATTTTCATATAGTCTTTGGGCATATACCCACAGAATGACATAACCTACTATAGAGGTATTTGTACCCCCACCTTTATTGCTGCTTTGCCAACTATAGAAAATTGGAATCAACCTAGTTTTCCTTCAACAGACGGATATTGAAAATTTAGTATATATAAAGGAATGCTGCTAATATAAAGAATGATGCTTCACATAAAGAAAATGAATGTATATTTACAGAAAAATGGATACATTTAGAATTTAAGTGATGTCATATAAAGAAATAAAAGAAACTGCGTGTTCTCCCTCATCTAGCTAATAATAGATGTATATATCTAAACAAACAATTCTGTAGATGGCGTAAAGAGAAGAAGAAGGGCTGAGAATAAGACGATGAGGAAGGACCAAAAACTGTGAGCTATGAAAGAATAAATAAAGTTAATTGGTTTTCTAGTTATAATTCTGTCATAAACATTTTGGTTTTGGTGGTAGATACCTGGATAAAATATATTCAATGCTGAGATTAGAAAACTGAATGGGAAGCTCCATGCCCATTTTCATTGTATAGAAATTCATTGAATTGTACAAACTTCGAATCTAGCTTTTCTTTTCTTTTCTTTTTTTGGTGTGTGGCACTTTAAATTATTTGCAAGGGTTTTTGAGACAGTGTCTATGTAGCCCTGGCTGTCCTCAAACTTCCTCAGTAGACCAGGCTGACCTTGACTTCTGCTGCTTCTGCCTTCTGTGTGCTAGGATCTCAGGTCTGCATCACCATGCCCTACTTGCAAGGGTTTTTTTGTTTGTTTATTATAAAATGTAAAAAATTTAAAAAACACAACTTTCCCTTATATAGTACTCCATATCAGTACACAGAAGTCTTTTCACTAGCTATTTAATTTGTCATTTTGTAATGTATTTTTATAATTAATGTAGTAAGTTTCCTATATTGGATATGTTATTTCCTTCCTAACTTTTGACTATTACAGTGAATTACACTATTTATAAATTTGTAAAAGAAAAAAACAAAAAATCAGAGTATACTTTTGCTTGATGTTAAATTTAAAGGGATAATACATGTAAAGACATTTAGAATACTTGGGACATATTAGGTGTTTTCAGTACATGTTAGGTAAGTATATGTGCTGTGGAATAATCCTTTTGTATGCTGTGAATACATATTATTATCACTGGTTAATAAAGAACTGCCTGGCCCATAGACAGGCAGGAAGTATAGGTGGGGCAGCCAAACTGAGAATGCTGGGAGGAAGAAGGATAGAGTCAATGGAGTGGCCACCCAGACAAACAGGGAGCCAAAGATGAATGTGCCATGCTAAGAAAGAAACCACCATGTGGCAACATGTAAATATGGAATATGAGTTTACTTAAAATGTAAGAGCTAATTAGTAATAAGCCTGATCCATTGACTAAGCATTTATAATTAATATTATAATTAATACAAGCCTTAGTGTGTTTATTTAAAACTAGCTGAGGGACAGGAAAACTACCTACATAAATGAATGAATGAAACGAAGTAACAAATAAGACAATATTTCAGTTTTGCTTCTTGTTTAATATCTGTCTCCACCCACTGGAAGGAAAGTAAAGATCAGTCTTTGCTGTTATAGTTTCTTTGAAAATTTTGTTTCTGCTTTGGTTTTGTATTTATTTTTTGCAAACATCAGATTGAACTGTAAGGCCTCACCCATGCTAGACAAACGCTGATCTCTTCCCTAGCACAGAGGTCAATCTTGTAGGTTTCCCTTTTGCACTGCTAAATTCCTAGAGCTAGAACAGTTCCTATCTCTTGTGAATGCTTAAATAATTTATTAATAAATGAATAAAGATTACCAGGCACCATTTTTCATATAACTCTGATTTCAAAGCAAAGGAATCCATTCTAAATGAAAACATAGCCTCCTTGCAAGTGATATTATTTGTAATTTGATCTGGAAAAAAGTTAAAGTATAAGGCCACCCCCCAGACAACTGTGGGCCTCGGGCTCCCTTGACTGCCCAAGATAACCCTGCTTGAAAGGATACTGCACTGTCAGCTGCCTTGGATATCATTACAGACAGGAATCTTGAAAGTGGTTTCAATTACATTTAGACAGAAAGAATAAGGAATAACACCTACACAGTCCTGTCTCTTAGTCTGAGTTTCTGGAAAATTGCCTTAGTTGTTTTGCCCAAAGATAAGCCTGTTAAAGAGCCAAAATTTATGAACGAATCAAACTTGGCGAGAAGGAATTAGAGATATCTCAAAGCTATATATACTATGGGTATGTGCATACGAGAATTTCATCTGTCCCAGGTATGGCCAAAGAGAAAAACATGGCTAACCCTAGTCTAGACTAGGGTTTTTAAGGTCATGTGAAAACAGTATCAAGATTTCTAAAGCTACATAACTACCTGTCTGGGAATACCAAGGTATTAAGTTTGGGGATCGTGTTATAACTCAGATAATTTGGGCTAAGCCTCACTTGGCCCATTCTCATATTCAAAGACACACAGCTAGGGAGTCACAAAGTAATCATTAGTACTCTCTTCATTCTTTATTCTTTTGGATTCTTGATAATTCTAAAGAATGGACTCTGAATACAGAACACAATGTTTTAATCCTTCTCCTATCACTGTCTCCATAACAGCAGCCCTTCCTGAAACACTTTTTCAACTCTATTTTTTTTAAAGATGTGTGTGTGTGTGTGTGTGTGTGTATGATGGAGGCTCAGATCTCTTGGAGCTGGAGTTATAAACATTTTGTAGGATACTCTTCTTGTTCCATGAATGGTGGGATCCAAACTCCCATCTTCCTGATGAGTGCCAGTACTCTAACATCTGAGCCATTCTCTAGCCCCTTCTCAGTTCCTTACAGCTGCAAAACATCACTCTACAACCATCCAGGTCTCTCTTTCCTCTTCCCCCACCTCTATGGTATGACTGTCACTTAATCCACTTTGTCTCATGGGGATGTGAAGAGGGAATTCAATTTTCTTTCTATATCTTAATGTTAACTGATACAGTTGTCCTTTGTTGTCAGATATTTTTCCAGGTGACTTGACTTGAAGAGTTTTGTTTCTAATTTCATATTATTTTTATAAAAGTGTTTCCATATTTTTTCTTTTACACCACACTTTTTCTTTTCAATTTTAAAATACTTCATTTTAAAAACAATTTCACAATACTGAACTTTTGGCCCATTTATTATTATACAAGCCATTAGTGCTCACTTAGCAATCATAGACTCCTTTTAGTAGCATGTTTGGAAAGCTTACTCACTATACTCTTTAGTTATAAAATTAGTATTATTTGATTTTTATAAAAACAAAGGTTTTATTTTAAAGGCTTATACTTGAAATTTTCAGAAAAAAATGGAAGAATGACATTTAAAAAAATCTTGATTTAATGCATTTTACAGACTTCCAAACATACACAAATGGAATTTAATGACTCGTATTATTTTTTACTTGGCATTGTATTTTTAGTATTTTCTCTTTTTTCTTAAACATCTCTAAAATATTATGTTAATGGATCTATTTAATGTCATTGCATGGATACATCACAATTTATTTATTTACCCCCAGTTCTTAGACATTGAAGTTGTTTCCAATTTCCTGAAATCTATAATTAGTGTTCATTAATCTTTGCACTTATCAATTTCTGTAAAATTAGTCACCAATATTATACTTTCTGAGATGAATACTAAGTGGACTGGTCATATGGGTTAAAAACTGCCTGCTATGCAAGCGAGAGAACCTGAGTTTGTATCCCCATCACTTGCATAGAAAGCCAAGCTGAGTGGTGCCTGCCTGTAACCCCAACTCTGGGAAGGCTGAGGTGAGCAGATCCCTGGAGCTCTCTGGCCAGCAGGCCTAACAATACTGGGTGCAGGATTCAGTGAGAGACCTTGTCTGGACAAGTAAGGTGGAGAGCAATTGAGGAGAAACTTGACATTGATCTCCAGTGTCCACATCTACGTACCCCTCCTGAATGCACTAATATATACACCCACATGAACACGTACACATACTTGCACTACAAAAAACATATACCACAGACATGCAAAATAAAATAAAAAAAAAACTTTTTTGGTGTTTGTATGTGTGTGTGTACATGACCATACCCTTTTTATGTAGACACTGAAGAATTGAACTCAAAACCTCATGCTTGTACAGCAAGCACTTTTACCTGCGAAACAATCTCCTCATAAACATTTCTTTACATTTCATAAAATTATATATGTGTATATATATACTATATGAAATATAGTACATTCTTTTATATGTATTCTCTCACAGTTAGCATATCAAAATTTTGCAGCACATTTATTTTTAAGGTTTTTATATGTAGTATATCACCTAATTACTTTCCAGAAATATTCCAGTTTTAATTCTCACCAGCAGTGGGAAGTTTCTACACATTTTAAGTATTTTCAGTATCTGATCTTTGCTGGGAGATGTGCTCAACTCTTTCAGACTTGAGTTATCAGCCTTATATTGTCCCAGGAGTTCTGTGACTATTCTTTAAAGAATCCATTTCAACTCTCAGTGTGATTTCTATCTTTCAAGACTGTCTGGTGATCTTTGCTTGAGTAGAAGACCTTAAACTTAGACCAACAATTCCTCAGCACTGGAGAAGGACTGTGGGCTCATTCCCTCTCTGGGAGGATCCTCCATGTACTGGGCAGTCAAAGCTTGTTCTGATCATCCGGTTACTCATTAGGATTTACTGTGAATAATGATGATTAAAGGTTGCTGGCAGCTTGTAATCTCACGTTCACACTTCCCATATGTCACTTTCTTCAAGGGCTGCCCCTTTGCTGAATAGACCAAATTTTGGAATATCTAATTAAACACAGATTATATGCATTATTAAAAACTAGGCTGATATATTTATAGAAAATCATGCATCTGCAACTTACTATTTTAATTTGAGGCTAGATGTGGCAAGACATGAACTGTTATCTTCACTGTTGTACAAATTATATAGTGGCTCTGTAGTCTACTGGTAAGTTCAATAAAATGAGAATAAAATAATTAAATTGTAGCGGCTAGTTGAATAGCTAAATATAGACTGCTTGCCTAACATATGTGAGGCTCTAGATTCTAATCCACCACAAAAAAAAGTTTTTGAAAGTAAGAGTCAAATTGTGAACTTGACTCTATTAAATAGTTACACATAATATTGAGTTAGTTTTAAAGTAATTTGAGACTTTATTTTGCTTTCCTTAAATTTACTAATCTCTTTCATTTCTAAAATACTGTAACTTAAAATGTTTTGACAAACTAATTACCCATTTGTTATTTGTAAATGTGGAACAGTCATGTATGAAATTTTCAAAAAAGATTTTAGTTTAAAAATCATTTTGATAGGGGACTGGTAAAATGGCTAGTAGGTAAAAGAACCGACTGTCATGCCAGGACTCTCATGGTAGAAGAGAGAGACCCAACCCCTGAATGTTGTCTTCTGATCTCCATGTGTGTACAACAGCACATACTCACCTATACACATATGTGCAGACACAAAATAAAGAGCCATTTGTGTGCAATGGCCGCTGAGGTCATAAGACTGGAGTTACAGATTGTGGGAAGCTGCTGGGAACTGTCTGTAACCATTGAGCAATCTCTCCAGCCCCTAATATACGTGATTTTTTAAAAATAGTGATATGTAGCAAAGAAGTTGTTATTATATTTTCTATAGCAATATAATGCTGATAAATGATTAACAACCTGCTCTCGGGAAAACAAAACCAAACTAAAATTTATACTTTTGATCCAGTTCGATAACAAAATCTCCCACCGTTATCAACATGAAGTCACTAGATACGGAACTGTGTGGGAGTGTAATTATTTACAAGTCAGTATGAGCCATCTCTGGTCATGCAATTATATGATGTTACAGGTAAAATACATTTAGGTACAAGTTAAAAGAAATTCAACTAGCCATTGATTAAACAATAGCATCTAATTATGTCATGAGGAGCCTGGATCTAATTATTTCAAAGGTTGTTTCAGCATCTCTTCTCAAGGTGTTCCCTCTTCCCAAGGTGTTTGATTGGTTTCTTTTAGATTCATTTGGCTTTCTATTTCATCTTTGCAAAATGGCTACTGTAGCCTCATGCTTTCTGTCCTTCTACAACAGTATTCAATGCAGGAAAGAAAGTAGAGAGTATAAGAAAAAATTATATTCTGAAATCTGTAGGCAAATGAATGAATTTGGAGAATATCCTCTTGAGCGAGGTATCACAAACTCAGAAAGAGAAGCAGGGGATGTACTCGCTCAATAGTGGACTTGGAAAAAAAAAAAAAAAGATGTCATTGTATACAAGAGCTCAAGGCTAGAACATAGCTAAATGACACAGTGCCTCACTTCTGCATTGATGGCCTCTGGCAGGTGTGTGGGTAAGGAAAGACTTGTTTTCTTTAAGAGTCTGGCCACAGGGAGTTTAATTATGCTCCAGCAAGTAAATGAGGAGTATGAATGGGTATTTTTTGTAAATGGGGAGATCGTATGAATCTAAGAGGTCTGATAACTGAGTTTGATGAGGTGCATGATGTAAAATCACCAAATAATAAATATGCAAATTAAAAATAGCTTAGAAACACTTTTAAAAAAGAGTAGAAAGTAAATGTATGTTCTCTTAAGGTTTCTGTCTTTTTCCTTCTTTTTTTATTAGAGGGAAAATCTCTTGCCCAGAAACACCAACAGTCTTCTCTTTGCATTTCTTTAACCAGCACAGAATAAAACATTTACCCTTGGACCTCTATACCACTGGAAAAAGAGAACCTGAACCTGCTCCAACGGGCTCAAACCAGCTGGAAGTCTAACTGGGACGAGACAATAAGAAAATGAAATGCAGTAGCAAGGCTGTACATTAATGACTGCTATGCATGACGCATAACGTTTTCTGCTGAAAAAAAATGCTGATGCTTTCAACTCTCAACTCCAATTTGATTTAATGAGTCTGTTCAATGAACAAGAGAAAAGAATGCATCTGTCTCTTAGGATCTAATGTAATGTCCAAGAAAGAGTTCATGGGAAACTTCTCAGCATAGTTATTAACATACTTAACCTTTAAAAATGCCTCTGTTTCTAGGGCAGACTTTATTTTATTTTATGTGTGTAAGTGTTCTATCTGCATGCATGTCTGGGTGCCATGTGTGTGGCTAGTGCCTGTAGAGGCCAGAAGATGGCACCAGATCCCCTGGGACTGCAACTATAGACAATTATAAGCCACCATGTAGATTCTGGGAGTCGAACTTGAGTCCTTTACAAAAACACCAAGTGCTCTTAACCACAGACAGGACAAACATAATTCTAAATGTTTATCTATATCATAATTACCAAGGGAATTTTAATTAACATAAACCACTTAATCCATTTTTGTGACCATTTGGACACAGGAATAAATAGTTCTTAATGAATTACAAAAGTTAGAGCTTATATTCTAATTCAGATCTTTTATTATCATGATAAGTTATTGTGAAATGTGCTTTGGTTATTTATTAGTAAAAGCTGCTTAGTTTTATAGATTAGGTTTATAATATACAGACCCAAGGAATAAAATTTAATTTACTTAAAATGTTTTGTAATTCATAAATAATGTTTTGATAGCTTTAAAAATAACATTTAGAGCTTTCCATAATGCACCTAAAGTAAACTGTAAAGCAAATATGACTTAGTGTCATAAGCAAGACTGAATAATTGGTGCATGTGTGTGCACATGTGTAAAAAAAAAAGCAGTGTGTAAACCAGAAGATCTATGAATTTGTCATCAGAACATAAGTTGTTAAAAAATAAAATCTGTCCTGACACTGCTTCTATGTATATTCCTAATTATTATTTATAGTGCCTTAATTATTTATTTGAAAATGCAAATGAAAACATCCTGGAAAATGCTGACATACAGAAGAAAGTCTTACTATGACAAATGTCAGTTTTCTTTTAGCATTTGATGTTGAAGCATATAATTATCCATTTTTTAAAAGTTACAGATGGTTATTACTAAATTAAAAATAAAACTAGTAGCAAAAAAACTTTAGGCTAACCAATCATTCCTATTGAAGTGGCATGTGAACACAAAGACACAGCTAAAGCCAATTTAGAGAATTCTTTGCTTTGTTTCAACTACTGAATCTCAAGTAATATGACTAGATGGTTTATTTTGAGATCAATTATATATCTTTAGGTCTTGACAAATGTTACATTTTATCTATTTAATGCATGCTTAGTCTGTGGTCTCCCTGTAATGTCTATTACTTTGCTTTGAATCTGAAATGTTCCCTCATGGGCTTATGGTACTAACTCCTCAGCTTAGCCTATTTTGAAAACTGTAGAGCTTTTCAAGAGTGGAATCTGGGTGGAAGAAGCAGGTCACTTTTTCTATCTTCTGTCCCAAGAACAACCACTGTCACTCACCTCTATGAGCTGAGCCATTCTAAATGCTCCCCCTTTCCATGATAAGCTGAAATCTCTGAGACCATGAGCCAAATTAAAATTTCTCTCCCTTGGGGCTGGAGAGATGGCTCAGCGGTTAAGAGCACCGTCTGCTCTTCCAGACGACCCGGGTTCATTTCCCAGCACCCACATGGCAGCTAACAACTGTCTGTAGTTCCAGTTCCAGGCAAACACCAAGGCAAATAAATAAATAAATAAATAAATAAAGTTTAAAAAAAAAATTTCTCTCCCTTAAATTATCCTGACATGTATTCTGGTCACAACAGTGAAAAGTGACTAATACAGGTGTGCAAAGTACATGTTACTTTGGGTTTGTTTTGGTTTTGAAAGGATTACTTACCATTCACTTGACACACTGAGTCTAAGTGTATCAAGTTTAGAAATCATATCAAATTGGTATTTCATATATTTTGAGCAAAATGCATTTTAACTACACATAAATACGTCTTTAGAAAATATTGGTACACGGAAAACATAAACAAACAAACAAAACCTGATGTCACTGAACTGACTCCCAAATATGAAGACTGCAGGTCAAATGTAGCCCTCAAAGAAACAGTTGGTTCATACAGTACTTAAAAGTCAGACATCTGCTGGGTGGTGGTGGCCCGCTGGAAGTCTTGCTCCAGATGGGTTCAATGACCTGAATAAATGTGTGAAGTTGGTGCCATGAAGAAACTGTGATCAAACAAGTGAACAGCCTAGGCTGTCTTTATTTATACAGTTTCAATGGTTTGCATGAACAGTTTTATAATTAGTTTTGCTTCCTTAAGTTTCTAAAAATGGTTACAATAATTACCAGTTTGTTCCTTGACTCTTTTGCCCACTGTCCTCCTTTCCCACAGTAGCCAATAGCTTTTTGATCTATATCTCTACTGTTAGAAGCAGAAGCAGTCCTGCAACCTACAAAGGAAGTCTTCTAACCAGACACACCTAGGTAGAACCTTGTGCCCAATTGACAGCATTTGCAGTCACAGCATCATTCAGGGTTAAGACACAGTTTTGTCTCTTGTGGTTAATATTTATATCTGATAGGGTCTGGGTTGTCACAATCAACTCACCAGGCGAAGCTGGATCAGTTCATTCTACTCTCTATACTACTCCATCTTCTCTGGGGATATACAAGGTTCCCCCTTTTAGCCTATAGGCAATGTAACATGGAAACTTACTCTTAATAGTTAACACTGTTTATTCCTTGTTCTTATATCCCTCTCCCTTAAGTTCTGGAGGGTATTGGCACAGTTATTAGAAATAAGGGAACTGTGAGTTTCTGTGATTCTACTTCTGTGTTTCTAGACTGTTCCCATTAATTCTGATACCATCTATTTAATAACATTTCTCCAAGACACCTGTGGTTAAAATCATTCTTTCCAGAACAGTTACACAAATATATAATGTTAAGTTTCATGACCTACTGTGACTCTCTCAAGCCAGCAGTATGGCTAGCATGGTGAAAGCAAGGAGAGCAGGTAGCACACAGACTCCTGGGACTGTGCCCAGAATCATGCAGTGAACTGTCCACAATCTTTGCCAAGTGGGTCAGGGTCTCCACAAGGACAGCCATTTGTGCTGTTCTCAGGTCTTATTCCCCAGAGAAGTCACATAGTTCCTGCCAGTGGCCCATACCTTTAATCCCAGCACTTGGGGAGGAAGAGTCAGGTGGATCTGTAAGTTGGAGGCCAGTCTGGTTTACAGACAGAGCTCCAGGACAGCCATGGCTATACAGAAAGAGCCTGTTTTGAAAAAAACAAAAACAAAACAGAACAAGTCAGAAGGTCACACAAAGCATCTAGATTTCTGTCTTCTCTTGGGAATGATTAAGAATGTATAGGACTGAGTCCTATTTTCAGTGGAGCTGAAGCCCCACCTTCATCCCTCAGTGCAGACAAGGCCTCTGCTCTCTTCCAGTCTCTATGAGCCTGATCCCATGTGTTCTCACATCCAAGGTGTTTAACCCATATGTAGTTACGTAGCTTTTTCACTAATAAGGACATTCTCACTAAGGGGCAATGAGAACTGTCTTCACCCCTCTTCCTGGCCAAGCTCTGCTCCTAAGGTGCCTTACTGATTATGGAGGAGCACAAAAGGAGACTACCATCCTTTGCAGGGCTCCTATATAAACCTGCTAAAGCCTAAGAACAAAATTTTTCATCTCATTTTTTTGGTATGAATTTAAGGCTAGGCAAGTGAACATAATTGCATTCTAAAAAAAATGCAAGATGCGGGGGAGAGAGTAATCAGAACACATATACATGGTTGAAATTGTCAGAGAATAAACAATAAAAATTGCAGGCCAAGTAAATGGTTCTTTAGTTTACTTCTCACCTTCATCTTTTACAAAAACAAAATGCTATCAAGGTTCCAGGTGAATTCCGTGTACCTATAAGCTCTTATTGACTGACAGAACTACTCCATCTTGAGAGATTCCACTTTCTTTTTCTACTTGCTATTTTACTACAATTGTTTAGTCCCTTGATGGGGCTGATGTTGGGGCACCTAAGTTCCATCTCTTCCAAATGTATTTGATCTCTCACTTCCTCTACTTGACTGTGGTCCTGAAATCCCAACATGCCTTACAGTGCACCTTCCAAAATATATTAAAGTTCACCAATTCATTCTTCTATAGGCAAAGTAAAGTTTCTTTATAAGCACACACATAAATAAACCACTGTCACCTACCACCACCCACCACCACCTCCTTCTCCACCTACCACCAATACCACCTCCACCACCTCCTCCACCACCACCTTATCCACCACCATCTCCTCCTCCACCACCAC
>PVIH01003568.1:0-49897 GCA_004025045.1 Sigmodon hispidus
TTCCCTTTTTAGATCTGAACCCCATTTTTTGATAGGGTTATTCAAGGTTTTGGGATCTAAATTCTTGAGCTCTTTATATATCTTAGAGATCAGTCCTCTATCACTTGTAGGGTTGGTGAAAATCTTTTCCCATTCTGTAGGCTGGCGTTTTGTCCTATTGACAGTGTCCTTGGCTTTGCAGAAGCTTCCCAGCTTCAGATTCGTTTTTTCCTCATTGCACCTGCCCACAGCCAGTTTATATCAAGAGAAATGTTGAGGAAATGTCAGCATGTATTTTTTAAAGCATATTTTATTCTGTCTTTATATCTATTTGGTTTGAATATTTTATACTTGTCTATGAAAAATTCTAAACTTTAGCAAAAGTTTGAGATTCTAAAGTCAACCGGGGAACTTACAAATAAGCAAAATGAATTTTTACACAGGGGAAAAGTTAAATACAAATTATATCTTTATTGTAATTTTCTCATCATCCTATTTAATTTACTATCACCTTCCAATTTGTTTCTTTTTTTCTGGTTTACCTGGCCTTAAAGACCAAATAATTGATGTAGCTATACAGAAATAAACTGGAGGAAATAAACAGTTGGTTTCAAGAATTTAAGCGGAAAGAAATACGAAGACATTGGTGATGGGAGGAAAATTTTATCTATATGCCAGGAATCAGAATAGCTTGGTTATATTGAGCTAACAATTTTGTTTTATCTCCTAATGAGGTATCCATGTTTTAAATGGGAATGTTTAAAGTGGGACTCCGCAATCTGGAGCTCTTAATTTGTAAATCACAAAGCATTTAGGACAAAATGAAATGTGACCTTTCCTTCTTCACTCCTTCATCAAATGATCATTCTTTTCCAGCTACCAACTGCCTTTCCTTTTGTTTGTTACTATATACAGTTATCATGACATTCTCATGACTTCTCATCAATGAATCCTAGTGTGCTTGAAACCATCTTTGCATGGGATTTTCCTTCCCACTCATTCTCTCCTACTGAACTTCCAAATCAGAAATACCATATACACACAGACAGTCCACAGATGCCTTTTTATGCCCCTAGTAAACTCACTATCTATGGCCATCTATCTGTCTTAATCATGCCTTTTGACTTACAAATTAAAATACATCTGCACTGCATATTACTAAGAGCCACCACCAAATGAAGCAAGCCAATGCAGCTCCTAGGTTCTCTCTCAATCCATCAGTTTGGACAAAACCCATGTGTCACAGTCTTTCTTGATTCTGTTTATCTTTTGCACTCTTACATCAAAGCCTCAAAAGCATCAGCAATGCATGAGTATTTGTTAAACCTTATAACTGCCACTGCAAACAGCCTCATGCAAGCTCTCATCATTTCTTTTTGGACCATTCTATGTATTTTCCCATCTTATTCTTCTCATCATATTTTGTACATGCAGGCAAAGTAAATCTTTTAAAAGTTAAGACATCATTTCAATTTTCTTTTTTAAGACCTTCAAGGACTTCCTATCTTTCTTGAATAAAATTGTACATAAACTGGCCAATTGCTGCCTGTAAGACTGAATTTCACAGCCATTTTCTCATTCTGCTCCAGGCAAGCTAAGTCTCCTTGCAAACCATAAATTTAGAAAGGGTGCTTCCACCTTACACAGCTCCATCTGCCCAGAATTCCTTTGTTATACAAGGCTTTCTGTTTTCAGATAGGGTGTACTATCATGCTCCTTATCAAAGATGTCATTTTTCTTGACATATGGAAAACAATACAACTCCCTGACTCTATAATAATAGCTTATAATATTCTTCTTACAAAATTATTCACTGTGTTATAACATGTAGTTGCTTATTGGTTATAACCCTAGCTTGCCTATGAAACAACAAAATGGATGTTTATCATATCCATTTACATGTGTATATGAACATACCACATTACCTCTCCAGGTACTAAAAATAGTACCTTGGAATGTAGTTGGTGTTTGCTTGCCAAAAAATGGGTCAGTGTGTATTTTACAAATTACAGCTAGATTTCCTCAAACCTATTTCTTGTGTTGGCCTTTTCTAATATTCAATTTTGAATCAGAACTATATTTTAATTTTTGAATATTCTCCTTGATACCCTACAGACATCACAAACTTTATAAAATATAAACTTGTCTTTATCTTCAGTTCTTATTCACTCAAGTTTGATGAAGATAGATGGAAAACTCCAAGCCCTTTCTCCAATAAAAACAATCTGTGAGAAGCTTGCTTAGTTTATTCTGGCTGCCCTCCACTAGCTAGCTGATGCATCTTTAAGACTTGTTGTTTCTGCCTCCTATAATTTTATCTGTATTATCCTTTATGACCATCACCAAGTTTCAATCTCAGCTCTTATCTCTTGCTGACCTTTCCCAGTAACCTACTATCACAGCATCCAATTGGTAGCCTTAAGTCTTAGATCCAATTAACCCACTTACAGTTGTCTTTCTAACCTGTTTATTACCCATCTCTTTAAAATGGTATTTAGAAGACAGAAATAACAATGTCAGAGATCTAGCCTTTGGGTTCCTTGCTCCTTGTCTACCTTATTGATCCCCTTATAGGATCAATAGGGACTACTCCAGCTCTATATCACCTCACATTTGCACAGCATACTGGGATCCACTTGTTTCCAATCAATAAGGCCACATGTAATTTTACAACTGCATCATCAGCCCTATGATGACAAGTACAAGGTAAGTTTCACTCCTAGTTCCTGGCACTGTGATTCATGTGTAGGAGCTTAAAATGTTTGATGTGTGAATGAAAGACTTCACTTTTAGTATTGGTGATCTTTTTGCCAGGGAAAGCCATTATTTTTCTGTTCTTGTCTTCCTATTGCATATTTGCCAAATCCTACTCATCTTTCAGGACTATGCTTGTATTTCGCTTTGTTACATGGTTTTCTGATGTTCCCAAGCAGAAAAAAAAATGTACTCTTTTATTACCCCATACCTTATCCACTATCTAGCATATTTAAAATGACATTTTAATTATTTAACAATATAAGCATATTTTAAAAGTGCATATGCTCTCAAGGGTGAGGAATGTGTTGTATTTACTCATGTTCATATTTCCAGCACTTGGGACTGCTCCTGGCATACCGTTAATACCTCATGTCTTGCATGAATGCTAAATGTTACCTTTTGTTCTTAGGTTTAATGAAGTTATATCTATCTCGGTGGTGGCAGAGTATTCTAGTTGTGAACACAATATATATTGCCTCATTCTTCCTTACTAATAGAAACATAATTATGTTAGAGAAGGCAATGCATCCCTGTGAAAACTAATTGTTCTGTCTCCTTTAAAAGTGGTGGTGCCTATGGGACATAGTTATAAAAGATAAAACATTGGTTGAAAATCTACAGGGGCCTATGCTTTGCCAATAAAGGTATTCTTTTATCCTTTGCCCTTTTCCTTTTTTTTTTCATGTATTGGGCATGGTCTTAGCATTACCAAAAGTTCAGTTATGGCTTCTTCTAGCCAAACAGTCACTGAGAGCAAAGGATAATTTGCAGAGTTTTCAGATTTATGTGGAAAAAATTTAATTATCTAATTTATGTCTCAGATTTTAAACTCTCCTTATCCTTAAGATGAGAAATAAATTTACAGTTTTGAGATCCATTTCCATCTTTTGACCTAAAAAATGACATCATTCTGATGTACACAGAGGTGAAAGTGCATCCAGGAAAACGTATCACAATAATGAATACATGAGGAGTCCTCCTGAAGGTATGGCTTAGAACGGTCTACTTCTACATGTAAGATAGTTTTCAAGAGAAATTAATAAAGAGATTTAGACTTCTGAAAAAAAGAAGGAATCTTGTAGGAGTTTTAACAGAGCTTTCATTTAGTTGAATTCTGTATGCAGCTCCTTAGTAACTGTTGTAAAAGTTTGTTTTTGTTTTTTGAAGGAGTTAAACCAATCTCAGTGAATACAATTCTATTACTCTAGAGGAACCATTCATAGTGTTGCTTTATCTTTTCATCTTCAACAGTACTTTCTTTAAAAAAAATGAAAATTATATCTGATTAAAGAGAATATAGTAAGCCACTTTATATTTTCATCATGAAATGGAAGGTTTTTTCAACTTTGAGATATGTAATGTTAAAAACAATAAAACATTGTCTACAGATACATGAGCTTACAAGAAGCACATATACAAGCTCCATATGAATATAACTTATTGATAAGATTTTCCCCTCAGACCTTTATATGTTCACTGATAACATTTCTGAAGTAATCCCCATGAATCCAGATCACTGTGTATCTTTTTGATGCAACCAAGCCAGTCCAGAAGACCTAAGGCCTTTAACTTAAAGCCATACCTTCAGGAGGACTCCTCATGTATTCATTATTGTGATATGTTTTCCTGGATGCATTTTCACCTCTGTGTACATCAGAATGATGTCACTTTTTAGATCAAAAGTTGGAAATAGATCTCAAAACTGTAAATGCATTTCTCACCTCAAGGATAATGAGAGTTTAAAATCTGAGACATAAATTAGATAATTAATTTTTTTAATTTAATTCATTCTATAAATATTTGAATTGTAAGAAATACAAATGTGTGGAATCTCTTATAGTGCTATGTAGAGATCATTAATAAATTGGTCTCAATATAAGTATAAGCATGTTATGTTCAAGTGAATGAGGCAGAAGAGATTATTAATGTTGAGATTTCATGATTAAGGTTTTCAGTACCAATATGTTGTGATTACTCATACATGAGATCCTTTTTTTAGTCCTCATTCTGCTATTCTTCTTTAAGCCTGAATGAATATGTGCCTATACAATTCATACATAACAAAATACTACAGTCAGTGAAAAATTAAAAATCATAAACAATATAACCTTATTTTGGGATTGCCAAAGTTACACTAAAATAAAACAAAGTAAAAACCAAATAAGAAAGCAAGAAAATATAAAGGTCAAAATAGAATTCAATTTCCAAAGTTCATGCAGCCACAAAAATGTCTTGATTACCTATCAAATTACTCAAATTCATGATCACAGTCTTTGGGATGAGTAAGGCAATTCACTTTGCTTTTATTCTCTATATATTTACTATTCTTTGGCATGTATTTACTACCATCAATTAAATAGTATATATTGTAAATACTAATCAGTTTCTTCTTTTGCTTTTAATGTTGGAAGTGGAAGTAGCAAAGAAAAAAAAGTTATGATTTTAAAATATTCAAAGCAGGAACTTTTAGAGATACCTGGAAATACTATGTTCTAGAAAATGCATGCTGATTCTAAAGGCCTAAGCTTTATGCCATTATGGAAATACATAAAATGCGACCATTTCTTTTATCTCCTATAATGTCTCCATAATAACACTAATCCAACAAAATAAGATGAGTCCTCACTGTTATTTTGATGACACACCCCAAATTAATTGTAAATACATGTAAAACAATTAGTATTTGAAATCAAAGAAAATTAGTTTTTAAAAACTAAAACTTTTGGTAATAGGACATTTAAAAGAACTTCTAACATACTGTTAAGTGCTTCTTAGCTAGTTCTGAAATCAGCTAGCAACTATCCCAAAGATATTAGCTCAATTATGTTCATAGCAGCATTATTTGTAATAGCAAGAACCTGTAAACAATCTAGATGCCCTTCAACTGGAAAGTGGATTAACAAATTGCAGTACATCTACACAAAGGAGTACTACTCAGCAGTAAATAAATAAATAAATAAATAAATGCCTAAAATTTGCAGGCAAATGAATGAATTTGGAGAGTATCATTGTGAGTTACATAACACAGGCCCAGAAAGACAGATGTGGTCTGTACTCACACATAAGTGGATTTTAGACAAAAAGTAAAGAATATCCAGGCAGCAAACCACAATCCCTGAACAGTTTGGGATCAGAAGAAACTTAAGAGAGATATCCAGGTATCCCCCTGGGAAGAGAAAATATAGAAGATCTCTTGAGTAAATTGAGATTATAGCGGGTAGAAACAAAGGAGACGTGGGAACAAATCATAAGAGAAGGAGGTGGATGAGTGAAAGGAGCAACAGAGAGGGAGAAAAAGGAGAAGAGTATCTTTATAGAAGGCGCCACTGTGGGATTAGAAAGAGACCAGATGCTAGGGAAACCTCCACGAATCCACAAGATGTCCCTGGCTAGGACTCAAAGCAATAGTAGAGAGGACACCTAAACAGAACTTCCTGTATAATCAAATGAATGACCACCCTCAGTGTCATTATAGAACCTTCATCCAGAAATGAATAGGGGCAGAAGCAGAGATCCAGCTAAGCACCGTGTCGAGCTCCTGGCCCAGCTAAACACAGAGAGAAGAGAAAGTATATGAGCAAACGTATCAGGCTCATTAGAAGAAGACCCACAGAGACCACTGGCTGCAGCTTTCGGGAGCTCACTGAATCAAAGAAGCTACTGAGGAATCTTCAGGAAAAGGAACTAAACACTCCAAAGGTAGATGACTGTCGAATGGCATGGGCAGTATGTGGAACCTTGTGGAGTAGGACCAGATTATGTTCCTGTGCATGAATTGGTATCTTGGAGCCCATTCCCTACAGAGCAACACCTAACCCAGCCATAATATTGGGATGAGAGAATCGGACTTATCTTAAATGGATACACAAGACTGAACTGACCCCTTCCCTGCCCTTTTTGGGGAAGAGATGGGGGGATGCAGTGAAGGGGCTGAGGGAGAGTTGGGAGGGGTTGGGAGGAGGGAAGAGAAGGCAAGCAGGGGTATACATGGAATAAAAAAACCTTTTTAAATAAAAAATATATATTAAAAATATATAAAGATACCAGAGATTAATAACTTACAAATTGGCTAGCCCTAGGAAAATTCTTGTAGAAAGGTCACTTAAAAAAATAAACCAGTATAAACCTAAGTGCTGATTTTCTTATAAAGTGGTTATCCTATTACTCAATCTTTAACTATAAATACTGCTAACATAATTCATTAAATGATGGATAAATGTGCCTAAAAAATTAAATTTCTGCATGAAAATAATTGAGAAAGGGTGCAAAAATCAGAAATAATGAGAAGCCTAACATTTTAAGGTAATTCAAATTCATTAATTTCAAGTAGATATAGCAACTTGAACACTTAAGCTAAGTGTTGCCGAGTAGAAATCCCGCTGACCTGCTTTAATTAACAGAAAAGAATAATTTGTAATTAGCACATTATTTGTGAGAGTGAGTGCCCCTACAGGAGTTCAAGTGTTTGAAAACAATTTGAGTCTCTAAAATCTCCCATAATCTTGATTTAATAAGTAATTTGTTTAATTAATCAAGTTTGTTATATAAATTTGTGAGATTTTTATTTCAAAAAAAGAAAAGAAAATCTCCATGGAGAAATTACATCAGAGATTTAAAAACAAAAATAAGTTGGTGCAGTGTGTCAGGACAAGCAGACATGAAAGTCCAACAGTGTGATTCAGACGGATAAATAGCCATCTAGTGCTTAAAGTACATTAGTTAATTTCTAGTCAGAAGAACTGAACTAATTATCTACTCCAGCGACAGAGAAATTTTGGGCTCAGGATTGTTTACTAAAAAATAACACTGAAGTTAAGGCTGAGTTTCTGTACATTTAAGAAAAACAAATTCCAATCCTAAATGTTTTTTAAACAACTCATTTAATCTCTGTCTACCTGATAGAATGGGTCACAAAGAGGTCAGAAGCATGGCCACATGATGCTAAACATCTGGATGAAGCCTGAAAATTGTGCCCATACATCATATATATGAAAAACATCTGTTTATTTGCACCATTTATTTAGTTTTCATCCAGATGCATATCATGTTGACACTCTTCTCTGTGTGACTCTTCTGCTTTGGAGTGAATACTGATGCTAAGTCTTCTCAAATTTTTAATAGGTAAATTACAGCTTTCTCTATTAAGAGATAAAAAGCATTGGCCATCTATGTATATCAATAGACTATGTCTTCAAAGTGAGTAAGATATAGTATAAATATTTATAATGTTGACAATATGAGCAAAATGTCTTGATGAATGTAGTGTTTTAATAAAATTTTGCAACTTTGAATAATTATGTGGAAAAGATGTGATATTAATATCATAGTTTGTCAATTTTATGAAACTTGAAGTGAAAATAACCAATATTGTTTTCAGGGTAAGTACAAAGAAGAAAAAAAGTAATTCACAATTCTGGAAAAAACCTGAAATAATCAATATAGCACTTAAAATAGAAATGCAGATAACTGGAATCAAGTGTAAGTTAAAAAATATAAAAGTTAATTGATTCCATAAAATATGGGAAAAATGAACTCTGTTCATTGTACATAAACCTATGTGGAAAAAAAATCACACTACACATTTTGAGGGATTGTAGTGCCACTTCCAAAGTCCTATTTTAATGCTTTTTTTTTCTTAGTGTGTTTCCTAACTATAGTATTTGGCATTTTGAATTTCAAAAAACTGCCACCTATTTTTTGTTTTGCTTAGGAATAACTTTTAATTGACATGATTGCTTACTCCTCAAGCCAATAATATTTACTTTTATTTGAGCACTAAATAGAGAAATAGAAAATCTTGCAAGAAAGTAAAATATAAATAAGTAGTAAACTAAGGGACAAAACAATAATCATACACACCAAAGAGCATTGTTTATTTACTAACTGAATCAAAACAGAAGAAAATGGTAGATGATATAACTTGGTCAAGGTTTAGGGACAAATAAATATTTTCAATAGATTATAAAATTTAATTTTGAGTTAGATTAACAAACAAAATTAGTTCAAATTAAACATTTAAATATAAATGAAACATAAAGTTATAATATCCTGAAAGCAACTAGAAAGGTAAAAGAAAACATTATTCAAATGGGTTATTTTTAATATTTTATGTCAAAATATATTATAGAATAGAGTCAGTCTATAACTCCAACTTCAGGGTCGTTGATAACAGTTTTACATCATTATTGTGTGATCTACACATTGTCATTTTCAACAGTATTATATGAACATAAAAATTTCTGCACATCTTCACATAATAATGTATTTTAAATGTTTAGGATATGTAAATTGTCCTAAAATTAACTATCTTAGATAATATAATAAAGGAACTATTTTGTTGTGTCACATTTTCTGTCATTTAAATGTAAAAAGAAAAACATATTTTAAAAATGTATAAAATCAGCCAATTGAACCAGGATAGATTTTTTTTTTCTTTAGTCAAAACTGATGCAATACACTTCACAGAAAGAATCAAGTAAAACAAAAAGCACAATGGAGTTTCTATGTGCTGCTTTCAGCTATGCCGAGGCTGGTAGAGGAAAGAAGGTTCAGTCCTGTTGTTTATTGATTTTCTAGATTAAGAATCCCAGTGAGAGAATTGTAACAGACAACCATAAAATTATTTTTGGTGTGCTTATTTGCCTTTCTCTTGCATCTATTTGGCCTGTGCCTGTAGACAATTATGCGTCCTAGCCTAGACTCAGGTGCTAATAATAAAGGACAAATAGAATCATATGTGTAAACTTCCCCTTCTGATGAAAATTTATATTAACTTTCTGCCACTGTAAACAGAACTGCATAGCTCAGCGTCCCTGATGAATTGGTGATGAATTCAGTCATTTATATCCCAGGAATCTGTGCATTTATGGGAAAAGATGAAAACCGTCTGTATTGTGTAACCTTGCACTTTTTGAGTAAGAAAAAGAAAACAGCAGCCTGTTTAGTTCATCACTTAAAGTGTGTAAATTTCAGCTCAAATACCAGATTTCTCCCTGACTCCGTCAGCCTCCACTGTGGGGATCTGTGCCAATGTAAACAAGCCACGGAGTGAGGAGCACCAAGTTATCACTACAACTGTGAACTCGGTGGCTTTCAGACTTCCATAAAGTCTGCTAAGAATATCTTTACAACACAACAGAATCGTTGTCACACACTCAAGCAGGACACTTTGACAATTTGGCAGCTCCACTGGAGAAAAAAAAAGTCATTTGGGATAGATAAGAACACAGTTAGGCCTTTCTGGACTAAAACATTCCAGAGTATTCTAAAACTCTGCTCCTAAACCACTGATGATTTCTTTTCTACCCACACTTTTCAGAGATAAGCTATATAAATGATCACAGTAATAGAGAATAATGGTTTATAAAAAAAGAAAAGTATAAGAGTAAATAAGCCTTACCATTCACAACATATGCCTTCATGTATATTGAAAGGGAGAAAATCACAATGTTTATATGCATTGTTTTTACTAAAGTCTTTTTCATTTTGTCACCTTGATATAAACATCTAAGTAAACACATCATGAAATATGGAATTATAGAAATACATTAATGTTATGCAAAACCTACCAAACCAAACAGTTAAGAAAATTTATGGCTCAAATTACACATTCTTGAGGAAAACTCAAGCTAAAATAGGAAATGGCTACAAATTGTTGGCAAGTTTTACCTACCTTTAGATTTCCTTCATTTCTGGTACAAAATGGTGCTTTATCAAGTCCACTAAAGAATTTTCCCAAGTCCTGTCATAGTTTTACTGTATTCAATAGCAAGACAAATTTTAAAAATGACAATTAATTTCTCTGTATTATGCAAACAATAAATGCAGAAGCTGTCCATTACCAAAATATAGAAAATGTTTGAGATTTGAGCTAAGCATATTTGATGCTTATTTTTAACACTATGTACATGATATTTTTGAAAACAAACAAACAAAAAAAGACAATATAAATGGATCCTGAATCCTTGTTTTCTGGTTACCAGACTGCACAGCTTTTCCTGATATACATTGTCTCCAGATCATCTGTGACTGTTCACAGACCCACTATCACTCCGTGTGCCTGACCTTTGAGTAAGCTGAAGAAGACACAGTTATCTTCTTTTCTGACAAGCAACATCTATCAATCAACATGTTTTCATGTAATTTATTCAAGGCAAATAGCAGCTCCTAAGGCTAGTGAACCGCAGCCCTAGCCAAGTGATTTTGATTAAGAAATGATGTGCACAGCTTAGGTGAGAAATGGAAAACTCAGAGGAATATTGATAAAGATGTATCAGAAACAATAAAATAGCACAAAGGAAGAGAGTGGGTGTTTGAAAACATAAATAGGCTCCACATAACAAGCTTTGATATCGTTGCTTAAAATTTAGTCAAGGAATGTGGGTGTTGGTTAAGTTGATGAACTTGTAAGGCTGCCAGTTTAGTTTACGTTTGTTATCTGAGGCAATGTACCCAGAGTTTTGTTGCATTAATTCACGTTTTTCTCACTGAATCAAGAATGTAAATTAAGACAAAATGATTCCTTTTCAATTTCATGCTGAAGTAGCTCAAGTTAGTGGATGTAATTTTTCCTAACAAGAAAAATTTATCATTGTACAGCTCACTCAGTTACCTCCTGTATCGAGTTGTGATATGCATTTCTGGATCTGAACGGATAAAAAGATTGATAAATGGAAAAGAATGGCCTCACACCACAGAGTACTATGCACAATGAAATGATTCTTTGCAAACTCAGATTTTTCTTCCTGCTTACAGCATCTCAGCACTCATCATGTTTTCACAGAAGACAACTAATTTCCATGTGATAAAATTCATTTCTGATTTTCTCTCACAAGGTGCCTTATATTCAACCTCCAGGCATGAAGGAATTCTGTTCCAGGCCTGGATCTGCTATTAAAGGGTGGCATTACCTTGGAAGACTAAAGTAGAGGACTTTTTCTTCATGTAACCTCTATGCTTCTAAAGTTCTTTCAAAATGACTTCTCAGTGTTTTTTATAATTTTTCTTAAAATTGGTTTCTCTACACAGAGTTTTGCGATGTACTAAATGTTTAAGATATAAATGGAGACTGCCCATTCATCATCTTAAAGACATTGGGTACTCATAAGTTACATGTTGATGTTGTATTTTAAAAGAACAGAAATAGAATTAAATGTAATATGCTTCCTAGAAGTTAGACACATGTTTAATTTAAGATTTTAATATCTAACATGAAGAAAAATCATACTCAAATTACAAGTTCTGCTATGTGAAAGCAAAGAGCTTGTTCATATGCAGAACTCTCCTCAACATTGAGATCTGAATTATATTTCCTCTCTATGGCAGAACTGATGAAGGTACCATGTAATTTCTTCCACAAAATCCTGAAAGCCATTAAATGAATATCTTGTTAAATATTCCAATGCCTTTAAATAGATGTTAATTGTATTAAAGTATTTTACATGGTGCCAATGTCTTATTTGAAAGCTGTGAAAGGACCACAGAAAGTACACAATTGAGTCTAAACCTCTAGGAGAAGAGCCTTTGATGGAAAATGAGCAACCTTATGACATCTCATAAGCAGAAGTAGCACACAATGCCTCTCCATAAGAGTCCTCAAACCTGAGCTGCAGTGGGAGCATCTGTACAGGAGTTGCTTGACTCTATCCCAGGCATTCAGATTGGGTAAGTCTAGGAGGACCAGAGATTGCAGTTCTAGATGCAATGGCTGATAGTCCTTCTCTATCAATAACTTCTCTAGGCCATCTGCTAAGACTCTACATTTCAGGCACAACAGTACAACATCCTCCAGAGGAAAAATAGATACTCAACAAAAAAAGAAAAGTAAAGGATCATTCTGACATTGATAGACAATTATTGACTAAAATACTATGCTCATAAAATTAAAGAAAGTGATAATAAAAGGCTGTTAATGTTTAATTAAGCTAAATGTAAGGTACTTAATAAAAGGTTTCTTTACACATACAAATAATTGTCCTAATATTAAACAAATATTTCTCAAAATGACTTCTTATTCATAATAATTAATGGCATGTGATCATTATGTAAACACACTGTCAATATTTTATAGCCCTTATTAAAGAGGCTTCCAGCAACGAATATAAATCTATCATAGATCTGTCACAAAGTTAGACATTTCTTCCTTTCTACTACTTACATTGTACCTGATTATAATGTAACTATTTATATATTTATTAGATCATTACATTTTTTTTCTTTTGCTCCCACATGCAGGAAGGAGTTTCTCTATGTAGCCCTGGATGTCCTCAAACTTGCTCAGAAGTCCTTGATCTCAGATACCTGCCTGCATCTGCATACTGAGTGCTGGGGTTAAGGTGTTGCCATCACAGCCTGTCAGACCATTACATTTCTTTATAAGAAATTTCAACATCTCTTATAATTTCACTGGTTAAAATAAGGAATCAATAATAATCAAAATAATATTACCAAGAAAATCAAAGTTTTTAAGTTGATTAAGTACAACTCATTATAAAGTTCATCAAAAAATAGAATCAAATAAACAAACAAAAATGATGTGTACATTTTTTCAGGAATAATTTTTTTTAATTTATTTTATTTTGAGATGAAAATATAATTAGACCATTTACCCTCCTGCCTTCTCTCTTCAATTCCTCTCTTTCAAATTTATGGTCTCTTCATTCACTCTCTGTTTTTACATGAGCATACATACATATATTTTTCTAAATACAGAAAAAACCATGGTCAGTCTATATTATATGACCCATATGTATGTTTTCTGGAAAAATCATTTGGTATTAGAAAACCAGTTGGTGTGCTCTTCCTTGAGGAAGACTATCTCTTCTAGTCTCAGCATTACTTTGTTGTCTGTAGTTCTTTGTGGATGGTTGAGAACACGTATTATTTTCCCCTCCCCACAGTTCTATGTTCACTGTCATCCTTCTCCACTCATATTTAGGTATTTGTGTTAGTGAGGTTTTATGGGAAGAGCTTCTGATGTCACTAGGGGGCACATCTTAAGACTTGCAAATGTAAGTTTTGTTTTCATCTATTTTTCTTAGGCAAAGCAAAGGTTGTTGATGCTGACTTTACTAAAGCTTATATTACAACTATAAACGAATTCTATAAGATGATAATTAAGATTTATAGCAGAATCGGTGACACAGCTCAGCCATGGGGCATTCCTAGCACACACTCAGGTTTGATTCACACACACACACACACACACACACAGAGAGAGAGAGAGAGAGAGAGAGAGAGAGAGAGAGAGACAGAGAGAGACAGAGAGAGAGACAGAGAGAGACAGAGAGAGACAGAGAGAGACAGAGAGAGAATAGTGTGGTGGCATTCACCCGATTGTGGTAGGAGAACAGTAAAGTTAAGACTAGCCTGAGATATCCAGTAAGACCCTGTCCCAAAAACTTTATAGTTAATGATTCCATAAGGAAAAATATTTTCAGCCTATGTTGCATCTCTATTTGCAGCATGTAAAGTATGCAGTGTGGGTCTGAGGAGAAGCAGACTTGAGTTCAAGCCAGTCCAAGTCTACAGTGCAAATTGTTTCACAATTTATAGGAATTCATCCACAACTACAGAAAAAAACTGCCTGCATTTTACTAAAAAATAGATAAGTTGGAGGAGAATATAAGATGATAGGTATTAATATATTTGATCACTATATAGTATTTCCATTAATTTTAGGATAAAATACAATTTAAAATAGATAATATGTAAAATATTACAAAATAGTTTTGCCATTACTGGCCATTTGTCAAACTTCAACTTTCAATATTCTTAGAGGAAAGTATCCAACTTTAAAACCTTTTTTAAGATCTGCCCATGCTGGGGAGTGATGTGGAGATGTGGATGAGAGAATGACCTGATGTGGTGGGAGGGAGAAGGGACCTTGAATAAGGATATACAAGGATAGAAAAGGTGACTTCTTTATTCATAATAAAAAGAAAAAATGGAAAAGAAAGATCTCCACTTTGTCTTGGAATATGATCTTAATTGGGAAACTATAAACAACTATAGAACAAATAATCACAGAATTACAAATCTACTACTGATTAGCACCAGCCTTTCCATTCTTTTTGCTGGTGCTGAAGATCACCCATCACTTTTGCATGCTAAGTTGGCACTCCAGAGCTAAGATATACTACCAACATTAATTATTATGTTCACATTGAAATATAATGAAAAAGTAATTAACAATGAAAAGGTATTCTGAATATTCAAAAACTTTCTCATCAACTTTGTACACAGAGCCTGGGTGGTTTATACCTTTCCACTGACCCTCACTAGATATTAAAAAAGTTGAAAAAAATTGTTTCAAAAGGAATTTATGCTACAGGATAATTAAATATAAACATTCATCTTACCACTTTTTGGTAAATAATTGTCAAGGAAGAAGATTGATAAGCAACCATTAAATGCCATTAATTTTGTCTTTAGTAATTTTATATCTTCATTCTATGCATTTTTGATGTGATACATAGAGGCTATCTCAGCATAAAGTGAATAGTATGCTTTCTTATATCATAAAACTCAACTCTATTTTTAAATCAACTAGCAATTCTTAGTAGATTTTGTTAATTCTCTCTCTCTCTCTCTCTCTCTCTCATAAAGGAGATCAAATAGTAGCCTAGGCTGACTCTGCAGAATAATATGGACTAGTCTCATGGCAATCCTGCCTTAGCTTTTTCAGCAGTGGGATCACAAGCATGAAGCATGATGGCCGTCTTTGTTAATAATTTTTTAAAAGTAAATTATTTTTCTCTCATCCTGTGGTCTACTTTTAAGTGAGTGCATTACATTGTGTATTTTAGAGAAATAATAATGCATTATTCTAATGATTTATTTTATATTGAGAATTCATCCTTGTAATTATAATTTGATTAGTCTTGCTTAGAATATATAGTACATATAGAATATGTTAACAGTAAATAGTGCTACTGCATCTAATGATTTTGTGATAAATAGAAGTTAAGTTAATACTTTTTATTTTTGGTTAAGGTCAGCATAAATACTCTTTTTTTATTTTCAAAATGGTATAAATAGTTAAGGGAACAGTCAAGTAATATAAGAATTAATGTAAGTCAAACTTTAAAAAGGAAATTAATGCTTTTGTATTTTACAAAATGCTAATGTTTTTCAAGATAAAATATCCAATTGAAGCAGCATAGAAGATTCATCCATATAGAATATTTAACCTGTGCAGATGTTTCATTAGCTGAAAAATATCTCAGATGAATTTTATTTACATTTATCTAAGAAAATAAAGAATTGCTTACTATGCACTTAATAATATAACTTTCTTCCAAGTCTTCAGCAACAGAATGTTTTGATAAAGACATTTTTTATGTGGAAATCAAAATAAATCAAGGTTTTCTGAAGTGTGTGTTAATAAAAATAATTTTGGTTGAAAAAAATTCATTGTAGCAGTTACACTGATCCACAGAATTCTATTACAAAAGTTAGTAAGATTTTCATGAAACTCTTGTACTTTTTGCAGGACACTGCAGTGAGGTGAGGTGCATCATAGAACAGTCTGGGGCTTGGGGCTGCAGGGTATGCACCCGCCTCCGGATCCTCATGCTGATTCACAGACGACCAATACATTCTAGGGCACTTCCAGTTGTAACTTTGATCAAGTATTCATAAAAGCTCCAGGCTTGTTAGATTTTGCAGTTTGTGTATGTAGGAAGGGATGAAGTAAGAAAGGAAAACCTTCATGCCCTCTCTGTGGTAAATATTATAGGATCCATAGGGTTGGTGTCATGTTCCTTCTCACAAGGAACTCCAGCGACATGATGAACACTAAGTGGTATATTGAAGTAAACTATTGGACCTGGCATATTAAAAATGAGAGGACAGATTCTTAGAAATTGTAAGTACTAAAAACAAAGGAAAATCAGCACTGAAACAGCATTTTTTAAATGGCAGAAATGAAAGATAAGCCAAGTAAAATTCCAATTAGACTGTTGTTAAAGACTCGTGGATATATATCATCAAATTTATACTACCTGGTTTCTCGACATAAATTCAGTGATGTAAACATTAACTATGAGAAAAGATCAATTTCAGTCTTGAGATTGAACCCATAATTTACAAACATATTAGTAACATTATAGTAATTATGTGTGAGCGGCTAAGATATATCACATAACATTTGAAAACTCAACACTTTTAAAAATATGAACTATTATTATCATTCTCCTTTCAGTAATTCCTACAGTTTCTATTAAACCAATCAAAATGCTTTCATTTTCAATGTACATTTTGTAGTTTTCTTGGAAATTGGCAAAGGCTAAAAAAAAGAAGTACTGCTTCTATAGCGTTATAGTCTGAACTCAGGGCAAAGATTGTGATAGTACTGAATTGTAACTTAGGTGTAATTTCAAGGCAATTTCTTTTCAAATGATGTCATGAACACTCCAGTACACAGTTCTTTTTTTTTTTCTTATGGAATGTTGCTTTGTATTAGTTTTGGTGAAATGCCTTATACATGGCTCTGTTACTGAAAACTTAAATTGGTAACAAAACAAAACAAAATTAAAAGATAAAATAAAAAGTATCTACATACATTAAAATATTTACTACCACAAATAGACTCTGAATTCTTTCTTTTTTTAGAAGTATAGGAATCTAAACATCCCAGTTCTTTCACTATCAATCAATGAATATGGAGATTGTTTCTGTGAATTAAAGACAAGTGATATTGTAACAGTGTGTCAGAAGGAAATCCAAATTGTACTGTCTCTCATGGTGCAGAAAGCACCATAGGATGGGGAACTACATAGCTCTTTTCAAAGATCATATGATTTCTTGGGTTCCTTGAGTAATTCCATGCATGCTATCTATATGTGTTTGTTTTCTCCCAGATGAATGCACTTAATACAATGTGCATAAATTTTGTTAATAAATACACATCGTCTTTTGGAATGTTTGTGCTTAGAAGAGTGTGCGTGAAATTTTGTGTGAGTGTATGAATGTGATTGTATGTATGTGTGAATGTGTGCATGAGTGTGTGTGAATTTGTGTGTTTGTATTTAAAAGCTTTTTAAAAATTTTTTTGGATGACTTCATGTTTACAGAATTGTTTTTCCTTTGGGGAAACATAGGGACAAGCACATGCTAGGCAAGCTGTCTACTACTGAGCTATGTCCACAGATTGTTCCTTACTTTTCATTTTAAGACACTTGTCTCACCAAGATACTGAGCTAACATTGGCTCTCTGTATCCTAATGTGACCTTGACATCACTGTCCCATTTCTTCAGTCTCCTAGGTGGCTCCATGGCTGGGTTTGTAATACTGTACTGTTTGTGTACTGTTCCTGACTTCACATTAAAATGGAACAGAAGGCATAAAGTTCCACATTCAAGCATGTAGTTTATAAAACTCTTGCCCACATCCATCTCAGAATGGTAGAATTAGTATAATTACTGACTCTCCTGATACATTCCCCTGTCCCCATTGCCTTAGGATTCATTCTTGCTGATGTACAGCTGGTATTCCCATTAACAAATTCTTATCTATTACCTGTCTGTTCTGGGCTTCACACAAAAGTGTAGAGCAAGAAAATTTACGTGCATGTTTACTTTCTATTTTTGTCCCTTTTGGTCCAATCTAGCTTTGGGCTCTTAGAAGGAAGAAGAGTAGGAATTCACGCAAATAAAGAGTGGCAAAATTTTGGAAAAAAAAAGAAAAGAAGAGAGGAGGAGGAATAAGATGTAGACTTAAATGGTCATATAGTAAATAGGCCCAAGTTCACTCCTCTGACTCAGGGCCCAGATGAATAGATCATTTCTAATTTGTCATTGCTGTATTTCCAGATGACTTAAAATTAATACTAAGAGCACTGAATATGTATATCCTCATAGACTGATATAAATACCATCTCCTTTTAATTACTATACACATACTAAATTAAAAAAATGATATGAGGTATTTTGCATCATAGATAGTGAAAAAAGTCATGTGTTAAAATGTGTTATTGTCATAGTTCAGTAGTAGAATAACAGTTTTTTCTTTAAATTCTAAGAGATTTCAACTTCTAAAATCAAGATGATTATTATTTTAAGAGAAAGAGACTGCCCATTGATTAAAAACAAATATGTACCATATATAGGATCTGTATTTGCAGGGACAGTTAACTAAAATATATCAGAGCACAAACAGGCTTTACTCTTTATTTTTCCCAACAATTCTTGAGAAGTACTTCCATTTGCAAGTTTTGTTTCTTTAAGTATGCAGCTGTGAGCTCATGAACATGACATGCATTGAGACTTGTATTCTCGGTGAGTGATATAGGGGCATGAGTTACAAAATGTGAAAGAGCTAAAGGGTACTACATCCAGACTGTACCTGCAGGTCATTTACAGAATCTTTTGACTTTGAAAAGTATCTTCTTAAATTGCATAAAAATGTAAAACCCAAGTTATAACTCACATATCAAGTTCCAGATTCATCATTGACCTGAAGTGGAGATGGAGGCACTGTAGATATTACTAGGATTGTGGTGAATTTATGACTGTCAGGACAGCACACAGAAACCTGAAGACTGCTGAGGAAGCTTGAAGCTACAGTCTACTGTAGACACATTCCTAGATCCAATACTGTGGTCACAATGAAGTAACGAAATCTCCCAAACCTTAAGCATTAAATATATAATAGTGTAATGTGATGTTATTTTACTGCGTTTTATTATTGATTATATAGTAGACAATGGAGAGTTTATGGATGCTGTCTCCACAGTGTTGTCTGGTCATAAGTGTGAAATTACTACTTTTGTCAATATCCAAAAGGCAGAAAAATAATGTCTAAGATTTGAGAATTTTGGGGAATGTAAAAATGTATTAGCCATACTGTCTTAAAAACTACTACCCTAGAAATGCACAAACATCCAGTTTATATTTTTGCTCAAAACTTTCAAAATGAGTTTATATATTATTCTTTGACATTTTCATACAGTCTTTGAAATGTGCCTTAATAAGGTGTTTTTTAGCCAGAGCAGTGATGGCACATATCTTAATCTTCAGTTCTCAGGAGGTAGAGGCAGGCAGACCTCTGAGAACAAGGCAAGCCTGGTCTACAGATGAGTTCTAGGAAAGGCAGGGCTACACAGAGATACTCTTACTTGAAAAATCACAAATAAGTATATTTATTTTAATATATGCTGAAAAACTGTAAAAGTAAAAAAGAAAAGAAACGTAGGGCATCTCTAGAAGTCCATGTAACAAAATAATACTAAAATCCATGTTTTGCTTTGATTGAGAAAAATTGATAGTGTTACACTGATACTTATTGACCTTTTTTTTCTTCCAGCTCAGGAGAATGATAGGCCTTCAGCTGTGATAGACTGGCATCATACCAATTAAAATTATTTTACGCTGTGTATCATTAGTGTATTTTTCTTAATACTTATTTTATTTTTCATCACTTAACACTTAACACATCACTTTCTTAACATACTTTTTGAAAAATCTTATGATGATCTTTTAAAGTATTTACTGATATTGGCTAGCAGGGTATTTTCAAAATCAATGATAATTTTTAAAGCACTGATTTCACTTCAGAAGTTGAAAAAACAATATTTCATAATAATAAAAATTAATTATTACCTTTAATGCTACATAACTAAGTTAAACATAAAATAAACTCATGCCATTTAGACTTTTTCATATAAAATGACTCTTAAAAACCTAGTTATTTATTTAAATTCATGAAGAATGGGGCGAATTAGATATGGGAGAGCGCACCAGACAGGGAAATGGAATGTGGTCAAAGGCCATTATGTACAAGTATGAGTATATATTAATATAAACTATTTTTGACAGTTATTATGTGTTAATAAATCAAAATGATAAAGATTGTCTGTTAAAAATAATCATTAAAGTACATTATCTTTGTTAATTTTTGGGCTAATATTCATTGTAAAGCAAGTGGAATTTTTTATTCCATGAGCAAATATCACAACTATGCTCTTTCTAACTAGATCCCCTCTGATGTAGAATATGAGATGTTGCATTTATTGTTATGTTAACATGATTTATAATATCTATAAGATATTCTCCTGGAGAACAAATATTACTACCTATAATTCCTATTTCTGAACAATGATAGAACTAAGGGTTATTTAGATGCAAGTTACAATATAACTTCTTAAGCCATAAAAGATCGTAATATATTTTTCAGATCAAATTACCACTTTGCTTCCAAAATATGAATACTCAGTATCATTACTATTTTTTCCTGTCAAAATAAACAATATGTAGTGCTGGAAACTGAACCCAGGCCTTATATATTCTAGGCAAATTCCTGGCTACTGAGCTAGTACCCAGTTCTTCAAAAAAATTATAAAATTCATTTTATTATCGTAGTAATTAAAATGTTATAATTTGTTGTACCATTTACCAAAATTAAATCAAGATCAGATTAAAGACCTAAATAGTCCTATAACACCAAAGGAAATTGAAGCTGTCATTAAAAGTCTCTCAAATAAAAATGTCCTGGCCCAGATAGTTTCAGTGCAGAGTTCTACCAGACATTCAAAGAAGAGCTAATACCAATACTCCTCAAATGGTTCCATACAGTAGAAACTGAAGAAATATTTCCAAACTCTTTTTATGAGGCCACAATCACCGTGATACCCAAGCTACTCAAAAACCCAACAAAGAATGAGAAGTATAGACCAAATTCCCTCATGTACATTGATGCAAAAATTCTCAACAAAATTCTGGCAAACCAAATCCAACAACATATAAAAATGGCATTCACCACAATCAAGTAGGCTTCATCCCAGAAATGTACAGATGGTCCAACATACAGAAAATTGTAAGCGTCATGCATCATATAAATAAATTGAGAAACCCCCACAGGATCATCTCCTTAGATATTGAAAAAGCCTTTGACAAAATCCAACACTCCTTTATGATAAAAGTTCTGGAGAGATCAGGAATATAGGGAAAATACCTAAATATAATAAAGGCAATTTACAAAAGGCCAACAGCCAAAAAAGTTATAATTTAAATATATCAGAAACATTTTTATTCTTTCATTAGAAACTCTATTACTGAAACCATATTTAGAGGGCATACTGTTCAACTGCCCCAAATATCTTAAAATAATAATAGTAAAATAACAAATGCATTAAAATCTAAAATAAACACATCTCAGCTAACTGTTGATGAGAATGGGTTTGGAAGTTATATTCAATGTTTCAAAATTGGAAATACCCATATTAATATAGATTTTTCTTGATTTGTATTATGGCAGGAGAGTATAGTGAGATTAGCAGAGGCTTTTGTTGTGCTCTTAAAAGATGCCACTCTAGGAGACTGAACTAAGCAATATTGGGGCAGTGGGACCATGGGACTGTCTGCTGCCTGCCTAGGGAGGGGATGGGGATTTGTGGAGAAGAATGACCTGATGTGGCGGGAGGGGGAAGGGACCTTGAATAGGGATATACAAGGATAGAAAGTGTGATTTCTTTGCAATAAATAAATAAAAAAGATGCCACTCTAATCTAAGGAACACAAATCAAGACCCTGGTATTTTTTGTGAAAATTAGTTAATAGCTCTTTGGAAAATAAAGCAATCTATCCTGGAAGATATGATGATCCAGGATGATCATCATCATGACCCAGGAATCAAGAACTACTGTAAGTGACATAAAAATTGATAAAAGACTGAGGAAGATAAGAATCCTACTCAAGTGCAATTTAGAACCTTAAAGTGTAAAGTACATTTAAAAATTAATCTACTAGGAACTTAAAATATTCTCATGTATTAAATATAATGCTAGAAGAAGCACACCAGTAAATTTCACTTTAATTACAATGGAGGAAAGATATGTCCAGATATTTTACTGTTTTATAAAAATGCATATGTAATTTAATTATCTTAAGATTCCCATTTATTACAATCCCAATCACAGATGGTCTTGTCTTTACAATTACTATTAAGTATATGCTTAAGTATTCTTTAAGCATGATATTTGATGTTAGATGTCATGAACTTGGTAAGGAGACAAAATATGTTGCTAAAAACATTTTTTGGTGTTTTTATTGAAATTATTGTTATTAAAGACTTGCAAGTAGAAACAACATCATATACCATGTATTCTATTTGAAAAATTTGGATGTTGCTGCAATTAAGTTTTATTGATTGTTTTTAGAATATTTAATGTAACTTTTGAGTAATACCCCAAAGGTGAAAACCAAAAGACATTTTCAAAATTGTCAGTCAGTCTATGTTTAAGGAGACCATCTGTAATGGTAATCAGTAATCACAGTTATTATGGTTTGTTATTACATTTTTTAGTTAGTATATTAAATAATGGGATGCAGCATGACATTTTCACACATACATATCACTGAACATCTGTCATATGTTCTGGGAATCTCAAGAAAGAAATGATATGACCAAATGGAAAGCGTCGACATTCATGGTCACCAAAAGCTGAGAATAAGTAGATAAGAATGAGAATAAATCAAAAGACTATTCAATATGAGTGATTAACATTGGTACATTTCTTTGAGATAACTTAATTTCAGGTATTTTGAGAAGCACTGAAGACTGGATTATGAGGCTGGTTTTGAGGTTTGTATGTAAAGTTATTTAATGTTCAGATAGACATAGAAGGACATCAAGGAGTGTACAAGATCAGAGAGTGGAAGGAAAATAAAATGGGAGATCAAAGTGGAATCACTGTAATAGTTAACATTTAAAGAAGTGAAGAAAAATGTGAAAGAAATAAAAACTGAAATAGATGATGTGACATAAGTGTAGCTTGGGCTGTTTCTACAGGAGTAGGAATGAAGTATAGAATGGTTTAATGCAAGTATGACTGATTTTGTGAGAAGGGCATGATAAATGGAAACTCACTGGGGAAATATACATATTTCTTCATATATATATATATATATATGAAGAAGTCTGTGAGCTTGGGAATCTCTTGACTCAACCTTGTATAGCAGCACATTTTATGAATCATGGAATCTGAGGGAGGCACCACAGAAATCTCTTGATTTTTAATATTGGTCTAGAAATTTTGATATTCTTTTTCACCCTAAACTTCACTGATAACATGCATTGCAGCAACCTTAAACCATGTCCAATTAGCTTGTCTCTCAAGTACTCACTGATTATCCAGTAGTCAGTGTGGTTGGTTTACTCTTGCTAGGTTTCTGTTTTTAAGCCATTTTTGTATATGTTCAAATTTGACTTAATACTGCTATTTGAGTATGTGTGTAGACCATGTGAACTAAAAACAAAATGTTTATATCCACATGTGCTCATATCAATATAACAAAGCAAGGGTGGGTATATTTAAAAAGAAGAAAGATTCCCAAAGGTCGAAAAAAGTGGCAAAGACATAGAGATACACTGAAAGGTACACATGATCAAAGCACACTTTTAACTTAGTGTTGCATTTGTATTTCCCAAAACATACCAAGCAAGGAATGATGCGATAGATAAGAAAAAAATTAAATCACATTCAAATGAAAAAACAAATTTGCCATAACAATTGAGCCAGGTGCTACTTTATTTTTTTAAGTAAACAAAGAAATAAATCTGAATGTTAATCTTTGAAAGCTTCCATAATGCAGAGACGAGTCCACATGTGCACATTGTTCAGAGCATGAATGAGGACTTCTGGGCTAACTGCCAACTACTATTAAAATGATTTTCTCTTCAATCACTCGTTTGGGCATGCATGGTATCACAATGCATAAAGAATAGCAGAAGCAGGCAACATGAGACAATCCTTCTCTCTCCAGATCACCATGGTGTAATATGTACTCATACAAATTAATTTCTAGAGTCCTACTTGTCTTTCAGCAACTAAGGCAACTTAGAAGAGGATATGACAAAGGTGGTTGATCAATTAATGGCGATTAAGTAAAATTATACATTTAAGCCATGTGACCCCTCTTTCAAAAGTGTGAGAATGTGTCCATGAGTACTCGAAGGCCTGTCAGAGAAGAGAGCTAAAAATTCTAGATGCCAGGACTTACTACTTATCAGGTTACATGGCATATATTGTTCTATATACTTTTTATCTGACTTAACTGGAAAGTTCTGTCCCAGTATGTGTTCACCAGAACAGAGAATGAAGAACTCTGGAGAGTTCCCTGGAGAGAGTGAGTACTTAGATTTAATAAAGTGTGAAACGCAGGACTCCCATTGTAGGGAGTCAGTGGGAACAGTGGTCAAGTCCACATGAATTTCCCTTTTCTTCTGCCTTCTAAATCTTTACGAAGATACTGTCTGTTCTCCTGAGGGGAATTTGTTCCCTGAATAGTTCTGACAAAAAGTATTTTAACCAGACACACTTTAGAGCACACTTTTGAGGTTGTTGCTGGAATTCCAAATTCATCCTTCTTATATTCTAATTGTATATTGGGAATCACATGATCTATAAATAAACAGAATTAGGTGCTATCAACATTTCTCAGGAATGGTTAAGTGTAAAAATTTAGGTGTTCTTTGCACATACACAAATTATATAAAAATAGCCAAGTTATTCACTATAGTTATTTTCTATAACAACTAATTAAATAGTATATGGTAGAAAAGAAAGCCATGTGAAAAATATATCTATAAAATTCTAAAACCAAGATTTTTAATAACAGTAGGTTATATCTGCACAAGGATTTAGGTACTAGCATGCATTAGATTTGTTATTTAATTCAAGTGATGTACAGCAAGACAGCAGGATTAGTTAGCTGATGAAAGCCCTTTGCCATACAAGATTAATGACATGAATTTAAGTTTCATCCCTGGAACCCAAACAAATATGGGTGAAGAGAATCAATTCCTATTGTCATTAGACCTTCATATGTGTCTTGTAACACTCAGGCACCCATGATCACATGTACTCGTCATGTATAAAACATACAATAATGATAAATATATAAATTTAAAGTGATTTGCAGGAATATAACTCCAAAGTTAGAAATAAAACTGAATTAGAAATGGAAGACTGTTTCTCTAAGATATACAAAGTCTTCAACATGACTCAAAGTTCTTCTGTGTGCTTTGGTTTTTTATTATTATTGCAGTTTAATTTAACCTTCAGTTACATTCAACATCAATAGTTAAGTGTTTCAGCTATATCTTAGTATTTATTTAGAATCAACTGTCTATAATTATTTTTATAAGCTTCTTATTTGGGTGGGTTTTATACATGAATATACTCATTTACATCTTTTTTACATTTTTCCAATCCCTTTCCTCTATCTAATGCCTCCTCATTTTCAGATTTAATGTCACTTCTTCAGTAGTTATAGAGAAGTCTTTACTGAAAAAAAATAAAAACAGGCTTTTTTGATGAAGGTTAAAAGCTATACTAGTCTGTAGTCATAAGAATAAATATATAAATCATAAGAATATGATTAAAAGTTGAGTTAGAATCCATTCAGTGCTGCCCTATGAACATGAGCTTATGAATAAGCATTTGCCAAGGGATTACCTATCATAGGGCTTATCCCTGGAGGAAACCTATTTTTCTTTCTCTCTACAGGAATTGATTACCTGGAGTTTTTCCATAAAAAATTAGGGACTTATACAACATCCTGATTCACAGTGGCCTGTTCACTACTGTGGTCATAATGAAAACCTAGTTTAGACAACCAATATGTTGAGATTCTTTTTGGGTTTGACATCCCTTCAATGTCTAGAAAACACTTTTTCATCTGGCATCTGGGTCCACTAGCTTTTCGTCTTTCTGTTCCATCTTCCATGCTGTTCCCTAAGACTTAGATGTTATAGATACCCTAATTGGGTTTGCAAACTCCATGGTCTCTTACTCTCTGTACTTTGACCAGACTTGGATTGCTGTAATAACCCTCTTCTATTCTAAAGAAGCATTTTTTGATGAGAGTTGAGAACTACATTTCTCTATGGGCCTATGGATCAATTTTAGATATAGTTAGAAGATATATTGATTTAAGAAAATAGTAGTAGTCATAACAGTTTCTTCTCTTGAGTTTATGATGTTTGTAGCTATCATTAGTTGGCTAGTGATCTTACAAGCACATACACTTACTTTCAAAATATTTCCTGTATGATTAATACTTTAATTGTAAACTATTTTTATATATGTTGATATCTCTCTTTTCAAAATTAGCTTTTAATTTTCAAACACCTATCTAAAAAATGACAACCTTTTCATATCAATTCTTTTATTCAATGTAGAACTCTGCCAAATAACAAATTCTTAATGCTGCTTACTCACCAGTAATATGTCAGGTTGAGAATAAGTTGTCCAATGATCCCTTGGTCATATATATATATATATATATATGGTATATATATATATATATATATGTATGTATATATAATTCCTGATCAGATAACCAAACTAATCTTAAACAAGATTCATCTGTTATATCCTAGAAACAAAGGATACACATTGCTGCATCCTCATCACCACACACACACGTTTAAGTAATATCTACTTGAATAGTCATTATAAATCTAAGGTACATTTAATTCATAGTAAGAAAATTTGATTGGCTCAAAGTCAGTTGTCATGTAAAAAACTTCAGCAACATAGTGACCCTTTACAAAAATGTATCTATCACACCTTCTGCATCATAGGACTACAATTTATTACAATAATTTCATTATCATATATGTTAAAACATAGTAAAGGCCATATAATGAGCCAACTTCTCACGCTATTTCCATACATTAATTTATCAAACCTATTATTCCTATAGTTTTTAATAAATGAATCTTTATGATGTTAGATTCCACATAATCCTTAATACAAATCATCTCTCAATTCAACATAAGAAAAAGAAAAGTTTCTGTTTTCTTGAATTACAGTTAGGCAATGGCAAACTATGTAGTTTTAGTCTATAATAAAATAAGACAAACTTTATTTTAAAATGAACCACTGTTTTTCCTTAAAAATTTATTTTGTATCAAAGGGTAGTATAATTTTGGCTCATTTTAATCCTCTCATTATTAACAAATGAAGTTTGAGATATTTAATATAGTAGCAATAGGCTTATTTTTTTATATTTCTCCACTGAGAATGTAGGCAATGTCTTTTCTCAAAATAAAGTATTTCTTTGTAATTGATTTACCAAATTTTACAGACTGAGCAAGCCTATGCCAGTGTCTACACTTACATGCTAATATATCAGTATTAAGGATTGATTACTAATACAAAATAGAAGAGATTACATTTGGCACAGTGTCCTGGAAGAGATAGTATTGTGACTCAGCCTTAAAATTATGTGTAAGATTCTATCTGCAGATATAAGAGTTGGGAAGGGTATGACTCAAAGAAAGAATTGAGCATAAGGTCCTATAGATTAGAAAGACACACTAGTAAATTTAAAAGTCACACATTTTTCTTTTTAATTAGTAGATTTTAATTTGATGAGAGTATGAGCTTAGTTATGATACTTTAAGTCCAAATCTTTCTAGAGTAATCAAGAATGTTACTGGTTTCAAGGTAGATTAGCTTTTGATGGAAACTCTTAGAGTAGCTCTGGTTGGAAAAAGTAGAGACTTGCAACATGAAATACTACTATGTTCCAAATCCAGCCTGCTATTTATACTCACTATTTATACAGTTTTATTGGAAGGCAATTGTACAATTTTAAGATATATTCTCATTTTAATACATGAAGCAATAAAAACTGCTTATAAAAGTAGAATACACATTATAAATAAAAGTTAAATATTTCTGAACTATTTCACACAGGAAATACTGGGACCTCTTTAATTGTGCTACATTTTAAATTAGTCACCCATTCATAGAAGACAGCAGACTCTGTACATGAGCCCCTCGTGACATTTGCTCTTGTTTTTAGCAATAATAGCAGTAGCTTCTCCTACAACATAACATCTGCATAGAAATTTAGGAATTTTGATTACTTACTCTTTATTTCATAATTTTCTTTCACAAAATACATCTTAAATAGTAAAAGAAGGGAAAGACTTGGCCAAGGCATTTATATATCACACTCAGGGTGACGATCTTTGGGTTGGATTGCAAAGAAAAGAGAGTAGAAGAAAAATTGTGAAAAAGCACAGAAATCAGGACATACTCCAGTTTTGCTATGTAATCACATGTATGCTCTGTTTGGCTATCCCTAGTAGAAGTCTTTTCAAAGTAGGACTCTAATTCCAGTGGAACTCCACAGAAAGAACTGTGAGGACAGAGCACACTGTCTAGGGTCCTGGAGAGCTTAAGTCTCCAATGTTGAAATGATAAGGGATCTCTCAGGGTCTGAATATAAAGCTCAGCTTTCATGAGAAAAGCTGAAAGACAGTGAGATGGCCCAAGTTTTTGAAATGGAAGAAGAAGGATGCAGGAGTTGGAGAATAAAGAAGCAGTAGCAGATGTGATACAGAAGAAGTGCTTGTGTATGAAGTTCTCAAAAAAAGTTTTAATATAAAATAATGCATTAAAAATACATGGTACTATACTATGATTCTGATGATTTCTAACTGCTGGGCTTACAAACACATATCTTGGTTTATGTTAATGCTAGAGAGGCCTAAAAACTCTGAGGGGTGGTAGATTGGGAGTCTGGTGACATCCTAGTTTAGCTTACTCACATAGTTTATTACAAAGGACTAGGTGAAGAAATTCTAGCATAGCCACCTTAGGAAACTCACTGCAACTTCATACAATACTGGCCCTCCTCCATCCTCTTTGTTTAAGAAAGTATTGCAATGTACTTTTGCTCTGATAATAAGGTTTTATATAGATGGCCTTGCCCTGGAAAACTGAAAGAACTAATTGAAAATTCCCAACATTAAAAAAAAAAATGTACTGAGAATAAAAATGTTACAAACTAAGAATTTCTTATGTAAATGCTGAGAAGCAAAGAATAACCTTTTAAAACTGTTTGGAAAAATTTTGTCACAAATACAATTTACTATTAAGTTTTCAAGAAGTGTTTTGATGCAATTTTTCTTTTAATGCATTTTGTCAAAAAATATTGAGATCTGATGAGCCATTTCTTTGCAATTGTCCACACCATAGTTTTTTTTATTTAAAAATTAATCGGTTTTAATAAGAACAATGACAATCTAGAAAATATTTCTGACCTGAATTTTCAAAGGATGTTTAAATCTTTTTGTCCCAGAATTCAAATATCTTTAGTGTTGTTTTGGACGTTAATAGCAGAGAATGTTTATTACTCAACATAGTGATTATTTTTCCAAAAGACTTAAATATTTTTCAAATTTCTTATTTTTAAAATCATTAAGGACTTCTTTCATCAAAATTTTTAGGTATATTAAAGAGGCCATTACATTTGATTACTTTCATGATCATATTAGACGTTCTTCCATTTGGAGGGTAATTTTGCCCCATGTTGGCTCTTAAGAGCCTATAAAAGGGTAAGTAATCTCTTAAAATGAAAAGTAACTGAAACTCCATCTCCCACAATTCTGACATTGGATAAGTCAAAAAATTCCAGCAAAATAATTAGTAAATTGAGAATTACATAATTTATGTGTGTATATGAATAAACTCTAAATTTCTGCTTGTAATATTAAAATAATTAATGCATTTTAATAATTGGACAATATTAGTTTAAACAGCATTTCATGTATGGACCAGCTTCACTGTTTTATGAATGGATGACTATGGGCAATTCGACCTTTATTTATAATCCTTTATTGAACAAGAACCTGTATCTTGTGTCTTGTCTATCTGGACAAGACAATTCAAAACTATAGTGTGAGACAGGAGGCTTTCAGAAAGCAAATAGATGCCTGCTTAAAATATATTTCAGATAATATAAGACTCTTGGGCAAAGGGACTCCAACCATGGCACTGTATGAACACAGAGATACTTAGCATTGGGGTGTTGATGTTTACTAACTAGACGGATTGGAAAATTATCTGAAATTTTATTTGTAAGGAATATTAGCACACAGAATTATAATAATTCATAATAAAACCTTGGTTAAATTTTCCTAACCATCTACCTATAGATTTTATACATTGCTACTGTTCATCTACTCTTCTCTCAGATTTTCAATTCTGTTAAAAGTAAAAGCCTTAGTATACTTAAAATTAAATCAGAGCATACATTTAATAAGAGGAATAACTGTATGAGAATAAGATGTCTGTTATGTTGCCCATTTAGAGAACCTCAGCATATTCATTAAGTCAAAGAAACATTTTCTTGGATTCATTTTGTTGGTTTAGATAGCCTTTTATTGAACATTTCTCTTATTCACAAATGTCAAAATATTAGTTGAAGTAGGACAATATTTACTAGACAATGTAAGACTGAGTATTTTAAGGCCAAGCAGAGAAGTCATATAGCATAAATTTTCTGTATTTAAATTTATTTGATAATGGTGTCTTGATTTTTTCTGTTCTTATGTCTTGATACTATGGAACTCATTACTTACATGATTCATGAAGAAGCTATACACCAAATTCTCTACAAAGACGAATCTCTCATCCACTTATATTGTAAGCATCTGAATGAAGGAAAAAGCTCAAGAGAGGATATCTAAAATGTCACAAATCTGTGTCCTCCATCAAACACCTGCAGGTCATGCCTTAATTACAGATAAACCTAGGGCGTTTCGGTAGCTTCAAGAGAATCCAAATACATGAAAACTGTGTCTAGCGTTTTGGAGAGAACTATTAGGTACCACTTAATCCTGCATCATTATCAAGATAAATTTTGAAAATATGGTTTATTCTGGACAGCAATTTTTAATGCAGACTACTGACTAATACAGGGCAAGAACTCTGAGCACAGTATCTGGGCAGCATTTGTCACATTAACCCCAGATGTTACTGCAGCTTAAATGATTGTGGTTTGGCATCATTTCAATGTATGCAGGAGAGGACTCCCTTTTTGGCAAATGATTTGAAGTGAGAGAAAAAAAATCTGCATCACTGTCAGTATAGACAATAGGTACCTTTCTACATGAGGCTTGCTATATTTGAAAGACTGTTTCTACAACAGGAATTCTTAACCATTTGCTTGTGACCTCTTTTGATTGGAGTGTTTTTATTTGACTCTGTTTATTGAAGCATATCAAAAAATATACAAATCAAATACTGATTGCACATCATGAAGAAATTTATTTTAAAACATTTGTTATACTATATAGGATTTTACCACTTACAAAAGACAAAAGTAAAAGTATTTTTTTGTGTGTTCAATTATTTTCTTAAATAACTAAAACATGGATGACTTTTTCACATTTGAAGAAATTTCAAAGTCAAAAATGAATCCATGAATAGGGTAGTGACACTATATCAAGCTCCCAATTTATAGAGTTTGTAAAACAATAATACAGTAGGAGCACACGCACAATTTTCATGAGATTTCCTTGCATTTAGTCCTTCAAAGGATTCAATTCACTTTAATAGAGCATAGAATAATAGTTTACCAAGTAACTTTATCTATCTTAGCTCTCCACATATGTACTATGAAGAGACTATTAATCTCTTCTTTCAGTCTTTGAAAATAGCACAAATAAGTCAATCCCAATCATTCGTCAGGAAGAATGAATAATCATCTTTGGGGCAAAAGTTAGTAGGCAAACTAGAATACAATGCAACTTAATAAAGATTTATAATCCGAATGGTGACAAATTATATTGAAAAATGGAAAGAGGCAGTCAAGACATTTTCCTGAAGATAGAGTCAACAAGGATTGTGAACTACATGTGAATGGGAATTCTGACACACAGAAAAACAAAAGGTAAGAGAGTATGCAAGACACAGAGCTATCCAGGCAATTAAGATTGTGTACAACTCTTGTGAAGAACCCTAATTTGTTTCTGGGTACCCACATAAGGTTGTTAAGTCTTTTATATCTCCAACTCTAGGAAGATCTGAAGCTTCTGACCTCCAAGGGTACCCACTCTCATGTGTGCATGCCCCACAACAGACAAATGCAAGAATTAAAAATATTTAACAAATTACAAAGTGTGTGAATTTCAGAAATGAAGCCTCAGAAACAGAAGTGACACAAGGTGTGTAGAGGGTCACAACAGTGAAACAAGACCACACAGATACAAAGTCACATCTACATTTCACTGACTGGTGAAGGGTGCATGATCGGAAATGGTACTCAGAAGGTCATATTTCTCTTCAGATCACTCAGGAACTAATTGAAGTGTCAGACATAGTCATTTCCAAGTAAAGTTCTACATACTGAAGGAAAACTGGACAATTATTTATTAATTTTACTGGCTAAAATACTGATCTAAATACTATAGTTGAAATGTCATTGTTGTGGGAGACATCCATTCTGACCTTAATATACTTTAATATACTGGGAAATACAAAAGGCATGGGGAGAAGGTGCCATAACAAGTGCAGACATGAATGCAAAAAAGTAAAAATTTGGTACAGTCAGGGTCAACAAAAAGACCAGGTAGAACTTCAAGGAACATATACTTATGTTTAACCCTGCAAAAAGAACTGAACTTTGATAATTCCAAAAAAACCATCAAACAGTGTCTCAGGGTGACAAGGGGACATTCACATGGAGCAGGAAAGCAAAGTGCAAGTGAAGTTAACAAAAAAAGCAGAGTGTAGGTGGAAGTGTGTTCCCTCCTTCTGAACCAGCCTTAGACAAAAATGGAGAGGGGAAGGAGAACACAGAGGACATTTTATATTGGAGAAAGATTGGAAGTGGTACTGTGTATCAAGGGAAAAAGTACTATGCCCAATACACAAAGCCTCAGGAAGGAAAAGGAAAAGTGTCTTTCTTGGGTTGTTAGATCAACAAGAGAGCTCACTGCTGTCTTGGGGAGCACTGTGAAGCACACTTGTTTGCTTATCTAAGCACAAACTCAATCAGCCATTCATGCATTCAGTAAATAGAGATCTGCAGCCTACCATATGCCACCAACTGAGCCAGATTCAAATAAAATGAGTAACTCAAATAAGAGCTTACAGGCTACTGAAACAGTTGCTTAGAAAGCAATGCACAATGTGCATAGGAAACTATGATCATTACCCTGAAAGGTCTTATAATAAGGCTTCATTTGATTTAACTTGTAAGGCAGGCAAGTCTGCCTCCTCTACAAAAAAAGAATGCTTTAGTTGAAATATGAAAGACAAAAGAAAGGCAAAAAATAATCTATCTGCATCGGTGTATAAAAACAGGTGAAAAGTATTTCAAGGAGATAGAAGCTCTTCAAGAAAGACCCTAGAAGACAGCCATGGCTGAGAGTGGGGGGCAAGGCTTTGTGAGTGCCCAGGGGAGTGAGAAGACACACAGGAGCCTAGAGAAATCCAGTTTTATTGGCTGGTTCTAGGCTTTCTAATGTTTATAATCACTGCAAATTCTTTCCTTTGTATGGCAGTGTGTGATCCAATCCCTATATTCCACACTCTTTGGGAATTCTGTTTAAGTTTATCCCTGGAAGTTAACGATTTTCTATAGTAAAGATGGTTCCAAATATGGAACAATAGATGCCTGGGAGAAATATGATAAGAACATCAGACTTCAAGGTATCTACTTCCAAAGCTTCAGTCCTTTCTGAGTTTTGGCAATGGGAAGAAGGAAACATAACTTATCATATCATAACTCCATTTGCTTAAATATTTTAATATATTTTATAATTCAGAAAGTTGTTTGAGACATAAAACATTTCTTTGATGTAATAAGTTGAGAAAAAAAGAAGACAGGAAAAGTATAACTATCTCTGTCTCATGCTAACCATGCTCTTCAATGCTTCTTTGACAGCTGTGTCCTTTAATCAACATTTTAACCATATTCTCATTTTTTAATGTTAAATGGAGAACAATGTAAATTGAGTAGTATGTCTTGCGATAAAGGCCTCCCAGTCATAGATATTCTCTAGGATTCTAAACATCTCCACTAAAATAAAAACTTTTTATTCATGTTTTTAGATATCTTCCTGAAAACTTACTTCTTTGAGAAGGTCACCAGCAGTCAGCTTTGAGGTGACCAGGGAGCCAAGAATAAGCATGAGCCCGGCAGAAGGTCTAGAAAGCAATGCATCAAAAAGGAAACTTGCTTCTTTCTTGTTTTCCAGCTGGCTAGCTTACCTCTTTTAATGTAATATATTCTAGTGCAACAGTCTATAGCATATCACGGTGACCTTTTTTTTCCTTTTGAAAACTTGACTGACACCGTATATATGTACATATATATCCATTTATAAAACCAACAATGGGAGTGAGAAGACAAAGGGACAGCTTTGATTCTCTGAGGACATTTGAGTGTGTGGTCATTCAACTGAAGACCCCACTGGAACAGGAACAGGTCTCAGGGGGAGGCAGTGCCAAAGGCAGGAGATGAAAAAATGACACCTGGAAAAACCAGTAGCATCTTGGGGTTAGGCAGAGGTGAACAAATTAAAACCAGAAAGGATAAGCTTCAAAGTCTTCAGCAACTACCTTATTTTACTGAGTAAATGAGAAATTGTTTATTGTTGAGTATCAGGTTCTGTGTTAGCAGATCCAGAGAAAAACACAGCAATCTGTATTCCAGCAGCTAATAGTAGTTTGCAGAAGACAGATAAAATGAAGGGATGATTTCAATACAGCATAACATATACCTGTAGTATTTTTATGAAAATAAAGAAGAATCATATATAAATCCACTGACATCAGTTCCCTGAAGTTTTTAGATGTGGAAACTTCAGGATGCAAGACATGCATGGTGGCACAGGGTACTGTGTAGTACAGTGGCTTTAACTAAGGCTGCTAGAGACTGAGCAATGAACTTGGCACTGTCACTAAAGTCAGTAAAGGGCACTAAGCCTTAGGATGTCATGGTGAATACACTGTACTTTATCCTAAACATGAGCGAAAAAGAGAGCTTTTCTTAAGCAAGAAAGGATGAAACTGCAAACTACATATATTGTACATTACTACATATATGTACAAATATGCGCATTAGTGTAATATACATATTTGAGTGTTGTATGGTAAACACACACATCTATACCCCCACACTCCCCCCCCCACACTCTTCAAAGGCTTTTAAAACCAAACTCAGAGGGAGACATTGTAAAACCACAATTTTCTAGGTAAAACATAAGTGATTTTGTTTATTCCAAAAATCCTAGGATCAAACACAGGACCTTGAAAACACTGGGGAAACACTCCCACTCTGCTACATGGACAACTCCTCACATAAGATATTAAGGCTAGGTGATTGGAGAGGCAGCATTTATAGACCAGAATCTGGTTCTGAGTGTGATGGTCACTTGCAGTCACTGGAGAAAATGAGTCATTCAAAAGAGACTCATGAGATATGAAAAGTTTGATATCTATCAGAGATAATTGCTTTGGGATAAACATCCATTTAAAGTGTCAACTATTAATAATGGATTTATCAATAAACAGCTGTAACTGAATCTGCATGAATTTTAAGTGGAGATTACAGTAGAGAAATCCAAATGGTCACTGTCATTCAGACCTATTATTGTGGTAGTTGCAACCATGGACATGGATATTACTGACTATAAGTATTCTGAGTAGAAGAGAAAAAGTATATAAACAGTACCTTTGAAAAAAGCTAGAACCAAATGGAAAAACAACATGATAAAAACAAAGGAGGTACATAAGGAACAAAATAGGACGCAAATGTTCTGAAATTCATGAGTGGAGGGAACCAAGGAGAACGTTCCCAATGAGATCTGTTCTGATAGTTAATCCTAATAGCAGGGCATCATTAGTTACTATTGAAAATGGGAATGTTAGGAGCTGGACAAATGGTAGAGCACATGGGAGGCAGGGATGGGGACTGAGGAGGTCAGATCCTCAATATGAACATCAAATATGGCAAGTACAATAACCTATTTGTAATCTCAGAGGCTGAGAGGAGATCCTTGGGACCAAAATTGCAAGCTAGTCTAGCTGACATTTGGGACCTTCAGGTTCAGTGAAAGACCCTGCCTCCTTAAAGCAAAATGGGCAATAAAATAGAGGATGAAGTCACATCTCACCTCCAGTCCCCCAGGCACATACCTTCTCACACTCTCCCCAATATGTGCCTACAATGTGCAAACACACACACATACATTCACACCACATGCATAAATAAGCCAAAAATAATGAAAACTTTGAAGTGGAAATATTAATGGTAACAAAGGATCTTTGAATAATGAATTCCTTCAGACTATTTGAATTCTCTTCTTTTGCTTGTTCCTGTTCATTTAGAACCCCGATATATGCAAATTCCGGGTGACTCGAAGTGCAATTGCTCATTTCTAACAACAGAGCAAGTGAACAGCGAAGAATGTGGTGAGGAAGAGAAAGAAACCCATGGGAGCACTAATTCTTTTCCCTGGAGATAGCTCTGTGCTACTGTGTACAAAGTAAGCCCTATTCTTCAGGCTTCACTATGGAGGTACTGGCTTATCCTTGCTAATTACTTTTCTCTTGCTCTGATGCTCACTCTTAAACATTTCTGGAGTTGGTTGGCACTTCTTTTAGAGGCAAATGAGGGGTCTAAAATGAATTGAGTTCAAGCAATACATGTATGTAAATGGTGCTTGTATTTTTACACTAACACTCAAAGCCAGATATTCAAAACGAGTATCACATTTGTTTTGACTGCCAACTGAAAGCAGACCACCACCACTTCTCCTTCTAGAAGTAGCCAAGCATAACAAGAAACATAAGCAACCCGAAAACCACACATAAAACAAACCCTAAGGAATGTATGCAGAAGCTAAATAAACAGCGGAGGTCACCAAACACATGCACTGTCAGGAAAAGGGGAAAGAAATGTATGGAAAAAGAGAAACCACCTGCCAATTTCAAATAATTTAACTCCAGGAACTAGCTGTGGTGAGCCTGCTTGCAGATTCTAGACGGTCACCACTCAGACTCTCTGCACTTTGAACATTAGCAAAACAATCTCAAATTTCATGCAGTGCAGGGCTTAGCATGCAGGTGCTATAATCAAGATTTCATTTTTAAAAGTGTCCTTGCCCTATTTAGAAAACTATGGCTTGTTTATGGTGTCTCAAAGTTGGTAAAAGCAAAATGAAAACCGTCCAGCTGATTATTTGTTCCCTTCATGTCCAACAGCATTATTCCATTCTTTATATCACCTCTGAAATAGAGAGGAACTCATTATTTGATATTTCTCCATGTAATATATAAAGAAATAAGAAGCTGGCTAGAGACTTGAAGGAGTTTCAAAATAACTGCTGCATATTTGAGATTTTTCAGTGAAACTTGACAGTTTATTAATCCAAAGCAGGTCCCAAGACTAGAGGAAGCTTTGGCCCATCATTTACTAAATGGTCCTCAGTACATAGTGTTATTTCAAAAGTTTGATCATTGAAGGAAAAATACAAAAATTTAAAAATTTGAAACATTTTTTTAGTAAATATATTGTCAATGACAGAAGTAAAGTGAGATAACTGGAGGGTTGACACTAACACAGATATCTAGTTGACGGAGGATGCATTTTGTTGGACCACAATTATCTGGAAGCTTCTCATAGCATTAAAGTCCCGGGGACTGCAGTTTATGTGCTAGAGGCTTAGTGCTGGATAAAACAAGCAAGACTCCAAGGGATAGAACTATACAAGACACTTCTGCAGACAGGTCAGGCACAAAATTCTAACCAATTTAATTAGGTATGGGTAAAGAGTTTCAGTTTGGAAAACAGTGAAGACTATTTTATCAGAGTAGGTCTTAGGAAGGAAGTGAACTGACAACCAGAATAAAAAACTAGACACCTGATGTTTTCAGCTCCAGTTTCTGAGCTAGGCCAGGTAAGAATTGCAATAAATATAATTTAACTACAATGAAGTAGTTAGATAGCAAATAATCCCTTGGTTATTTTCCTAGAAAGGGTTTTGAGATTTAGCAGTGAGTTTACTATTAAGAGATACTCCTGGGTATATCTACTACTATCGCCCAGAAAAGCCCAAATACATCTTTTTCCCAATACTGGCCCTATATCTAGTGCTAAGAAAGGGTTCAGCAATGAATACAAAGACAATCTAGGAATGGAAGAAGAATTGAAAAATGGGTAGTACTGAAAACACAAACACAGACTGCCACAAACCTAACTTCTTCCAGACTTTGGTACCAATAATAGGAACCCAAAGTTGGTTAGAGTTATAAACCTGGATAGTTAATTAGCTGGACCCTCTGAACAAAGCATTCTTGACAACGAAGTTGACAGAGGGCTACTTCAGTAGATGGCCTCAGTCTTTAGAGTGCATTGATAAAGTATTCTTGAATTTAGCTTATGTATTTGTGAGGCTTAGACTTCATTACTCCTAATGTCAACCCTGAAAAACTAAGTAACATATGTTCTAGTAACTAATAGGTTCCTCAGCATTCCAGTCAGTTTCATATGAATGCCTCTCATCTTGTCAAGTGTCTCTTACAATTTATTCATCACACACACACACACAAACACACACACATACACACACACACACTCCACTCTACTGAGTAAATGGTAGAAAAAAAGAAGAAAAGAAAACTAAAAAAAAAGATGGGAATAGGTTCTTGAGTATGTGGATTTTCAAACTTTACTAAATCACTAATAATATCTATGTTTCTTAAATCACTGTTCATTTATTGTGGGCTAAATAGGAGAGCTGACCTTCTCCTTACCAACTGCAGCACTTAGGAAACTGGGCCCTGAACATTGCCTGGTCAACACAGTAGAATAAGTAATAGGTGTGGGTGAGCCTACCGTGAGTTCATGAAATCAGGAAACCTTGTCCTGTCCCTTGCTCTTTGCTCCAAAAGGTGAGCTGGCTATGGCAATGTACAGGGGATCACCTTGATGGTGAGTAAAGGGGAGAAAGATGGCAAATTGAACAGCCCTGCAACTTCACAGGCCCAGAACAAGGGTCATGAGTTGGCTCACGACAACATCCAACCAAGAAAGAAGAAGCAAGTCATAAGAATTCAAAGGAAATTAATGCAGGTGCTGGGAAAAGAAACAAAATGGAAACTCAGAGAAAAACATAGATAAATGTTTGTGGATGCCATGGGAGAAACTTTCTCTCCCCTTGTAGCCCATAATCATTTATATTGTTCCTGACTTGGTTTTCATACCAAAAGGATGTTCACATTCAAGTCTTACTAAAACCATTGATTAAAGTGGTGTTAAGACAGAACAAAGATGACCCCAGCTAACATCGCTAGTGATAGGAACTGGCCTACTCATGTAATCAGATGAGTAACTACGTTAATTGCCATCATAGAAACATCATCCATCAACTAATGGAAGCAGATGCAGAGATCCACAGCTAAACACTGGGCCTAGATCTAGAAGTCCAGTTAGAATGAGGGAGGAAATATTATACAAACATGTGAGGTCAACTAGAAACACACAGAGACAGATGATCTGAGCTTCTGGGAGCTCATAGATTCTGAACCTACAGCCAGACACCCTGCTGGGACCAACATAGGCTCTCTGCATGAGGTTAACAATTGTATAGCTTGATTTGTTTTTGTGGCTCCTAGCAGTGGACCAGGATTTGTCCTGGGTGCATGAGCTGGCTTTTTGGAACCTACTTCCTAAGGAGGAATCCCTCACTCATTCTTGATTCGGGGGTGGGGGTTGGGGGGCAAAGGAGGGAGTTAGTCCTGTCTCAACTGGATATTCGATGTTCTGTTGACTACAGTGTGATGCTTACCCTTTCTGATGGGTTGAGGAGAGGGCACAAAGGAGGTGGGAGAGGGAAAGGAAGGAGAAGAGGGAAGGGAAACTATGGTTGGTATGTAAAACAAATAAAAAAAAAATGGTAATAACAAAAAGACAGAAGAAAGAGATCCAAAATAAGAGCTTTTCATAGAATACACAGAGCCCATTCTTTAGAGATAGGCCTCTTTAGAATTAATTCTCAAATGACTAGAATCTACTCAACAAAATTGTCATTGAGTCCTCAATCACCAGTTTTTTTCACATTTAAATAGACACTTTCAGATTTGTCTGATCCATGTTTGATGCTGTTTATTGAGATAGACAAGACCTGGATCTTCCAGCAACAGTATCTGGATTTCTGGGATGATAAACAGGCTGGCCCTGGGAACATCAGCTGTTCAGATAGGTTTTAACTGCCCTTGAAGATACCTTGATATTCTATAAGACCTACTTTGTTTCTATTCACAACAAACAAGGTAAAAGAATAAGGAAAAAGAAATTCCTATGTGAACATTCATCTAGGGTGGGGCATGACTGTATACAAGAGCCATTCCTTAGAACTGTGAGGAAATTGATTTGAATCATCAGGATCCATATGTAAAGCTGGGTGGTCTTCTGTTAGGGGTCAGAGAGCAAGGTCACTGGGGAATGTCAGTCTTCAGCCTGGTACAAGTTAGGAGGTTTCAGGTGTTACCTCAGGAAATAAAGTAGAGAATGTTAAAGCAGTGTTGGCCTCTATGCCACTAAGTGCAGTTTCGTTACTTACAAAGAAAGAGATCACTCAAATAGACAGTTTTTTGGACCTTGAGGACCCAAGCCACTAGAAAAAAATATTAAATTTTTCTAATAAAAACAAAGAGAAAGAATAAAGAATTTAAAAAGTCAAGATGAAGTATCAAAGTTAAGCAGTTGTAACCAAATGGAAATTCTTTAATATATATTTTAAAAATACTATTGCAATGGTTGGCATAAAAAACAGGTTAGATTACTGTTGAAAATTTAAGATGGCCCTCATAATCTTTCCATCCTTCCTGGAAATTCATATTCAATGGTCTTTATAAGGATATATGACCTTATGGATATATTTGGGACTAGATAATTTTTTACACAGTAACCAAATAAAGCATATTGAAATATGAACAACAAAGTTATCAATAAAAAGTTAATATTTTATATGTAGTAACCATAACTATACATTTTTAATAACACTGGTAACAAGAACAGTAATATTTTGTTGTATTCGCACACTTTAAGGTATATTCATTTATCAGTTAGTCATATTTTGTCTATTTTTGCTAATATAACAATGACTATCGAAATTTAGATGTAATTTATGTCTTTAAAAATGTTTAGTCATATATTAATGTCATTAAAAATAAATGGCAGTGATGGAGAAAATCATACCATGCTATAATTCTTAGATAAATTAGAAATGCTTTTGTTTTTCCTTGGCTTTCTTTAGCTCAGTATGTCATGCTTTGTTGATTTCCATGGGAGGTCTTACCCTTTCTAAAGAGTGGATGGGGGTGCTTAATAGAAAAATGGTGGGAAGAGGAAATTGGAGAAGAGGGAGGAGAAATAGTGGTTTGTATGTAAAGTAAATTTTAAAACATTAATAAATTTTAAATTAAAAAATAAACGTCAAAAAAAATCTAAAATCTATATTACATTGGACTCCAGGCATCTATATTTATATATTTTAGAAATGTATAATAATTTTTGGAATTTGACAGATAAAAGATGAATATAGAAAGATGATAGTAAAATATCTTTACATATGTGAGGCATACTACCAAAGAACAGTGTTGTTTAGAGTATAAGACACTGCTAAAATCATTAATAAATAATGGCAGAACTCTAAAAGATATTAAGATATCCTATGCTGCCCACAATTTGGGTGGCAAATGCTTTTCAGATAAATCAGTTTATATAACTGGTAACTGGATAGGGGCTGAATGGAATGATGAACATTTTTGTTTAGTAAGTAGGTTGGGTGTGTCTTCTATCAACTGTTCAATAGATGCTAGTAAAAAAGAGACTGGGGAGATTAGTAAGTTTTTTTTTTAATGTTTTGATAAATTATTGACTTGACCTTGGAACTAGAGGAGGGCTGGGCAAAAATAAGAGTTACAATGTCATTACCTAGAAATATGTCAGGAAATGAGAAGAATAGCAGGAAGAGAAAGTAGTTTTCTGGAAACATCAAGGTAGAAAGCAGATAAAGAACAGATTCCTACAATGTTGCCAAGAACAGTTAGAGAAAAACAGAATGAGAATTAGTATGGGAGGGGCCAAAGAATGCATATACTAGAGACCTAGGCTCATCAGTTGTCCAGAGGAATCCCAGTAAGAAAAGACCAAATGAAAAATGCTTTAATACTTTAAAATTAAGTTCCTGGAAGCTGTTGAAATTCTCTCCATGAAGAACAATCTTAGTGAATGTTTGCTGAAGGAATGTGTGAAGAAGCCAGTACAAATCACTTCAGCATGTATTTGCAGAGTCAGTAGAGATGCAATGGAGAAGAAAGCAGTTGGGAAAAAAAAAAAAAGACCATGGAGGATGCACCTACAATCAACCAGGGTCTGTACCATGTGACTAGATCTCCTGTCTCAGTGAGATAGATTATGTCTACTCTGTACTAACAATAACAACAAAACCCAACAACAACAAAAGATAATCTTAAATGCATGGTAGCACTCAACAAACAACTGAGCAGGGCTTAATTAAAACATGAGATTCTTTATGAGTTCCCAACCCCTGCCTTTTTTGTCCATGACTAGCTTTTAAAAAATTAGAAATACAATAAATAAATTGACCTTCAAAAAATGTAAAGCAGCTGTCTCTAGTTCTGTATCACATTCAGTGTTATGTTTGTAAGCATCTGTGTTCACTTTCATGGTAAACATGCTTGAACTCTTAGTCTTCCACTTGCCAAAGAACTTCTGGATAAGTTTCACAGTTCTAAAGGGAACAAAAAAGTCACTAATTAAATTTGATAAGTGTATATATAGTTTATGAAACTATTAAACTAGCTCAAGAACTATTAAGGAAGGTTTTAAAAAGTCATCTAAGGTACCCCTCCAAATGACATTTTTAATAAGGTGGCAAATACTAATGTGAAAAGCAAGTGTAAAACCAAACAAAATTGTCAAAGGATTTGATTAAGAATGACTCCTTATGATTAGATCAGGAAAACAATGCAGATGCGGACTTGCTTGGCTAACTTCCTTTCATTAAAGCATTATGGCCACATACAATTCACTTTTTAAAAATTTAAATTGGGTAGATTAACTTCACTGTGAAAGACTAAAATATGAGCTTTCTCGAAGTTTAACCAATGCTCTTCAGGCAAATGTCACTATGTGAAAGTTAGTTAAACTTTTAGATTGAAGTCACAGGGAAACCATTAATTTTTACATGTCTACAAAAGCTTCTGAGTTACATTCATATCCTTTTGGAAGTCAAACCAATGTAAATTCAAAGAAAGAAATAGCAGACATGCTTTGGATTTGGAATATGTATTATCTCAGCAATAATTTTTTTTTGAGAATTTATAAGTCATTGGTGCTGTTAGAATCAATGGTTCATTAAGGAACCATTGAGCTTCCTTGTGGAAACCAGCAATACTGTTAGTAACATAGTTAACTTTTTTATCTTTTAAGATCTTAATATGATTACATCATTTCCCCCTCTTTTTCCTATTCTTATACCCCTCTTACGCATTACTCCTCTCTCTTTCAAATGGATGTTCTTTTTATTTTTAGTTGCTCTTATATGTGCATTTTTGTGTATTCTTAAATATATAAACAAAGCAAAATATCAAATCATATATTGATACCTTTATATATATGTTTCACAGCTGACCACTTGGCATTAGACAACCAATTAATGCACTCTTTCCTGGACAAGACTATTTCTCCTGCTCCCTGCATCCCTATGAATCTGTAGTTTTTTTTTTTTTTTTTTTTTTTTTTTTTTTTTTTTTTTTTTTTTTTTTTTTTTTTTTTTTTTTTTTTTTTTTTTTTTTTTTTTTTTTTTTTTTTTTTTTATTTTTTTTTTAAAAAAAAATATTTTATTTTTTTCTTTTTTTCTTTTTATTTTTTTTTTTTTTTTTTTTTTTTTTTTTTTTTTTTGTTGCTGTTGTTGTGTTTTTTTTTTATGTCTAAAGCTAAGGCTTCTTGAGCTTCATTCATCCACATAGCATGTCCAATCTTGTCATCCCTGTTCAGGACATGTTTAGTTGTTCATATTGACAGGACTTCATAGGTTTAGCTTGTCTGATGTTTCTAAGACATAATCTCACAGAAAACGTCCTGTTCCTTTGGTGTTTACAATCCTTCTGTTCTCTCTTTCATGATGACTCCTGAGGTCTAGGTAAACTATAAACATCACAATGACTTAATGGGAAAGGCCAACACTCCCTGCTCTTTATATACGTGAAGATGTGGCTTTCCAAAATTCCATGATTTGACATATGTGCATATTGTATATATATGAATACCCTAACAAATCCCACCTTGTATTACTTGTGGTAATTAAATCCTTAAATCCGTGCAATATTTTCTGGATAAATTTATTTGTATAAATGACAATTAGGGGGAAAATATAAGTCTTGGATTATCAATATACATTAATTTTATTTACTTCAAAGACCATGACAGAAGATTGCCTGAGTTCAGAAGTTCTAGGCCAGCCAGCTAAGAATACAGCAAAACCCATTCAAACGAACAAATGAATGAATGGAAAACAAAGATGTGTGAGGTTGCTTATGTTTAGAAAGTCAAAAACAGGTCATTTAACGAAGTCATATTTTCCATTTGTAATAAAAACAATACATACAGCACAATTTATTAAATGATATTTAAATATTCTGTATATCCTAAAAACAAAAAGGCTTTGTGAACAGCAGATTTTGATAGTATAATCAGTGCCAAATATGCAATGAAATTGAAGCTTCCATACTTAACAAAGTAAGTGTATAAGTTCCTTCCTAGGAATACATGATAATCTTGCACAATAACATGCTTCATTCTAGGAATTTACATTAAACTGCTTATATTACACTGAAACTATATTTTATACAAGTACATCCAAATGATAGTGTCTATATATATTTTTGCTTCTATCTTGCACCTGTCTAGCTCCATGCAATGACTTAACCAAAAACAGAAGTTCTCTGCCTTCCTTTTCATTAATACCTTTTAATTTTTCTAAAGCACTTACTATAATTTTAAACTATTATTTACTTTGCATATTGATCAGTTACTATAGATCAAATACTGTGCTATGAAAATAATACATTTTCTCTTTTTGGTTGTAAGCTCCAAGATTGTAAGCATCATGCTTTAAAATGGGCTGAATAAGTTTAAAAGTAGTTGAATTAAGGAAGAGTTTTCTTTATGATAAATAAGACTGGGTCCTAGTCATTAAAGGGGTGTTTTTACATTAGAAATACCAAGTGCTTTAGATTTGCTTATTTCTTCCATCATCATGGAACAAATAATTTTAACATACCATAATTTGATGATAAAAAAACTTAATAGTCTAATGTCAAAGCCAATAACATTTAAATTAAATTCAAACCCAAAACTGTTCAGTTATAAGAATATACATGAGGTAAGCAGGTTCTGGTGCCTGATTCCCCACCCTGAAAGTTATATTCCAGGACCAGGATCAATCTGTACTGCCTGACCCCAGACACTCTGTAGCAGACAGGACTAGGGTTTGGCTATGAGGGGCTCCTACAGCCACACCTAAAAGAGGGGACATTACACGGCTGGTCCTGCCTCGAGGGCATACTACATCATCAGAGAAAGACTGAGGCCTTGAAATTCAGACCCCTGTCCAGAAAAGAGACAGAGATCAAGCAGACCCCTTGCTCAGAGGAAACAGGAGACACAGAAGCCATCTTGCCACACCTGACTAGGAGCGGCCTAATCATGAACCACTGAAGCCATGAGCACATGCCAGTGCAAAAACACATATAATAATATAAAGAATAACAAGGCTACTTCAGAAGAAACTGGTGGTTCTACAAGTATAAGACCTGAACAGAGCAATGAAGAGGAAAAAGAAGGAAACAACCAAAAATATCTTTATGAAGATTATTAAAGCATTCAAAGAAGATATAAAAAATTCCCTTAAAGAAATAGAAGAAAATACAAACAAAAAATTGGAAGAGATGAACAAATTCTTGAAAGAAAACAACGAAAAAGTAAACCAAAAAATGAAAGAAACATTCCAGGAAATAAAAACTGAAATAGAAGCAATAAAAAAGGCACAAAATGAAACAGAGATGGAAATATAAAACCTGAAGAAAAGAGCTGGAACTACAGATACAAGCATAACCAACAGAATCCAAGAGATGGATGAGAGAATCTCTGAAGTGGAAGACTCAGTAGTGGAAATAGATATATCAGTCAAAGAAAATACTAACACAAAATGTTCAGGAAATCTGGCACCCCATGAAAGACCTAACTTGAGAATAATAGGAATAGAGGAAGGAGAAGAATACCAGCTCAAAGGCACAAAAAATGTATTCAATAAAACCATAGAAGAAAACTTTTCTAACTTAAAGAAGGAAATGCTTATAAAGATACAAGAAGCTTACAGAACACCAAATAGATATGAATACCCCCAAAAAGTCAGCTTGCCACATAATAATCAAGCCACAAAACATACAGAACAAAGGAAAAATTTTAAGAGCTGCAAAAGAAAAGGGCCAACTTACTTATAAAGGCAGACCCATCAGAATAACACATGACTATCCAATGGAAATGATGAAAGCTAGAAGGACTTGGTCAGAAGTTATATAGTCACTAAAAGAGCATGGCTGAAAACCTAGAATACCATACCTAGCAAAATTATCAGTCACCATAGATGGAGTAGACAAGATATTTTATGACAAAGTCAGACTGAAACAATATCTATCTACCAATTCAGCCCTCTAGAAAGGATTAGAGGAAAAACTCCAACCTAAGGATCTCAGATACACTCATGACACCACAAGGAATCAAAAATCCCACAGAAGAATAGCCCAGAGAAAGAAAATACATACAAGCTACCAACAAAAATAGCAGGAAATATCAATCAGTGGTCACTAATATCCCTTAATATCAACAGACTCAACCTGTAAAAAGACACACACTAACAAGATGGATACAAAAACAGAAGCCATCCTTCTGCTGCATTCAAGAAACACACCTCAACCACAAAGGCAGACACAGGCTCAGACTAAAGAGTTGGGAAAAGATTTTCCAATCAAATGGTCCTAAGAAACAAGCTGGGGTTGTAATGCTAATATCTAATAAAGTATACTTTAAGCTAAAAGCAATTAAAAGGGATCAAGATGGTCATTACTTATTCATCACAGGAAAAATTGGTCAAAAGGAGATTCCAATCCTGAATATTTATGCTCCTAATACAAGGGCACCCACCTATGTAAAAGAAACACTGCATAGTGGGAGACTTCAATACCCCCCTTTCACTCCTGGATAGGTTAACCAGACAGAGACTCAACATAGAAATAAGGAGTCTAACAGAGGTTATGATACAAATGGATTAAATAGATATTTACAGAAGCTTCCACCCAAATGCAAAGAAATATTCATATTTCTCAGCTCATCATGGAACTTTCTCCAAAATTGACCACATAATTGGTCATAAAGCAAATATCAACAGATACAAAAAATGAAAATAATCCCTTTTATCATATAGGAACACCAGGGCCTAAAGTCAGAATTCAACAAGAACAAAAATCACAGAAAGCCTACCAACTCATAAAAACTAAACACCACTCAACTGAACCACCTCTGGGTCAAGAAAGAAATTAAGAAAGAAATCAAAGTCTTCCTAGAATTTAATGAAAAAGAATCCACAACATACCCAAACTTGTAGGAAACAATGAAAGCAGTCTAAAGAGGAAAATTCAAAGCACTAGTTGCCTATATAAAAAATCTTGAGAAATCCCACACTAGAGAACTAACAGCTCATCTGAAAACTTTAGAACAATTAGAAGCAAACTCACCTAGAAGGAGTAGATGGCAGGAAATATTCAAACTTAGAGCTGAAAACAATACAACAGAAACAAAAAGAACAATACAAAGAATCAATAAATCAAAGAGTTGGTTCTTTGAGAAAGTCAACAAGATAGATAAGGCCTTATCCAAACTAATCAAAAAGCAGAGAAACAGTATCCAAATCAACAAAATCAGAAATAAAAAGGGGGACATAACAACAGACCCCCAGGAAATCCAGAGAATTATCAGATAATACTTTGAAAATCTATATTTCACAAAAATGGAAAACCTAGAAGAAATGCACAGCTTTTTGAACAGGTACCATTTACCAAAATTAAATGAAGAACAGATTAATTACTTAAACAGACCTATAACGCTAAAGGAAATTGAAGCTGTCATTAAAAGCCTCCCAAGAAAAAAAAAAAAAAGCCCAGTCCTGATGGTTTCAGTGCAGAATTCTACCAGACATTCAAAGAAGAATTACTACCATTACTCCTCAAAATATTTCACACAGTAGAAACTGAAGGAATTTGCCAAATCCTTTTATGAGGTCACAATTACCCTAATACCCAAGCTACTCGAAGACACAACAAAGAAGGAGAATTACAGACCAGTTTACCTCATGAATATTGATGCAAAAATTTTCAACAAAATTTTGGCATATCGTACACAACAATATATAAAAAATATCATCTACCACGACCAAGTAGGTTTCTTCTCAGAAATGGAGGGATGGTTCAAAATATGAAAAACCATAAACATCATCCATCATATAAACAAACTAAAGGAAAAAAAAAACCCACAAGATCATATATCCTTAGATGCTGAAAAAGCCATTGACAAAGTCCAACACTCCTTTATGATAAAAGCTCTGCAGAGATCAGGAATACAGGGAAATTATCTCAATATAATAAAGGCGCTTTACAAGAAGGTGACAGCCAGCATCAAACTATATGGAGGAAAACTCAAAGCAATCCCACTAAAATCAGGAACTAGACAAAGATATCCTCTCTCCTCTTATCTATTCAATATAGTTCTCAAAATTCTAGATAAAGCAATAAGAGGATGAAAGGAGATTAAGGGGATACAAATTGGAAAAGAAGAAGTGAAACTATCTCTATTTGCAGATGATTTGATTGTATACATAAGCGACCCACAAAATTCTACCAAGGAACTCCTACAGCTGATAAACACCTTCAGCAATGTAGCTGGATACATGGCTAACTTAAAGAAATCAGTAGCCCTCCTATACACAAAAGATAAAAGGGCTGAAAAAGAAATAAGGGAAACATCACCCTTTACAATAGCTGCAAACAGCATTAAATACCTTAGAGTCCCTACAACCCAAGAAGTAACAGATCTACTTGAAAAAAAAAATTAAATCATTGAAGAAATAAACTGAAAAGGATATCAGAAAATGGAGAGATTTCTAATGTTCCTGGATAGGTAGGATCAACATAGTAAAAATGGCAATCCTACCAAAAGCAATCTACATGTTCAAGGCACTTCCCATCAAAATCCCACCACAATTTTT
>PVIH01003568.1:49997-62497 GCA_004025045.1 Sigmodon hispidus
AAAAAAAAAAAAAAAAAAAAAAAAAAAAAAAAAAAAAAAAAAAAAAAAAAAAAAAAAAAAGCCTGGTACTGGCATAAAAACAGACTTGTGGATCAATGGAATCAAATTGAGGATCTAGGCATTAACTCAAAAACATATGAACACCTGAATTCGACAAAGAGGCCCAAAATATTCAATGAAATAAAGATAGTGTCTTTTAACAAATGGTGTTTGCATAGCTGGTTTGTAGTGTGTAGAAAAATGCAAATAGATCTGAGCCTGTCATCCTGCACAAAACTCAAATCCAAGTGGATCAAAGACCTCAACATAAACCTAGCCACTCTGAACTTGATAGAAAAGTGGGAAATACCCTTCTACAAATTGGCACAGGCAAACACTTCCTAAATATAACACCAGTGGCACAGACACTAAGACCAACAATCAATAAGTAGGACCTCCTGAAACTGAGAAGCTTCTGTAAAGCCAAGGACACTATCAATAGGACAAAATGACAGCCTACAGAATGGGAAAAAATTCTCACTAACCCTACAAGTGATAGAGGATTGATCTCTAAAATATATAAAGAACTCAATAATCTAGAGCCCATAACCTTGAATAACCCAATCAAAAAAATGGGGTTCATAACTAAAAAGGGAATTTTCAGCAGAATTACAAATGGCTGAAAGGCACTTGGAAAGTACTCAACATCTTTAGCCATCAGAGAAATGCAAATCAAAACAACTTTGAGATACCACCTTACACCTGTCAGATTGTCTAAGATTAAAGGCACAGATGACAGCCTATGCTGGAGAGGTTGCAGAGCAAGGGGAACACTCCTCCATTGTTGGTGAGAGTGTAAGCTTCTTCAGTCACTCTTGTGTGCAGAACACTGGGAATCAATCTCCCCAAGGATTCTGCAGTACCACTTTTGGGTATATACCCTAAAGAAGCACAGTTGCACTCCAAAGGCATTAGCTGAACTATGTTCATAGCAGCATTATCTGTAATAGCAAGAACGTGGAAACAATCTAGATGCTGCCCCTCAACTGAAGAATGAATTAACAAACTGTGGTACATCTACACAATGGAGTACTACTCAGTAGTAAGAAAAATGATATCCTATAATTTTCAGGCAAATGGATGGATTTGGAGAATATCCTCCTGAGCGAGGTATCTCAAACCCAGAAAGATAAGCAGGGGATGTACTCACTCATTAGTGGACCTAAACAAAAACTAAAGAGCAAAGCATGTCCAAGCTGCAAACCACAACCACTAAACAGCTTGGGATCTGAAACACCTTCGACTGACACCTTGGATCCCACTCCCTCTAGAGGAACACCTGACTCTGTCTTGATATTGGGGGGAGGAAACTGGATCTCCCAGGAGTGGAGGCTGAACTGAGCAATATTGGGACCTTGAGACCTCCTACCCATGCTGGAAAGGAGATGGGAAGATATGGAGAAGAGAGAGTGACTGGAAGGGGTGTGAGGGGGGAAAGGACCTTGAATAATGCTTTACACTGATAGAAAATATTTTATTCATAATAAAATATTTAAAAAATTAGAAAAAAGTAAGCGTGTAAAAACATGAATATACTTACTTTCTTTTATACCAAAGACTTCGGTCTAGAATATAAGAAAGTATACATGAATTAAGCAGTCCTTTCAAAGGCCTAATAGCATATTATTTCTCTGATATCATAGTTTTACTTGAAAGACTATGAACAAAGTCCCCTACAGGATTTACTAAAAAAATAGGTGACTTCTCAGAATCGTAAATATTATATTTAAAACCTGAAAATAATAGTTTATGGTTTAAAAACCAATCTTCAGACCTTTACTCATATATAACTTTAAAATATTCAACAATATTAGAAAGAATAAACTTGTCCCACATTAAAATACCTTTATTTAAATGAATATTTATGCTCTTAAAAACATAGAGCAGCACAACATGTATTTCAAATGAACTGAGACAATAGGTTCAAAAGGTCATGGATATACATTTTGATTATTTAATGCACTCCCAGAGAATGTATTCACTATTCATTTGCTACATTCTTTTAGGGGTTTTATTGTGTTTAAAGAAGTATTTTTAATCATAAAGAATTTACATAGTTTTTTATTCTTTGCAAAGCGGTTCTCAAACACATTATTTAACTGATGTGCATTATAGAAAATGTTTTGCTTTGGAAACTCTTCAAACAAGGCAAATTCCACAGGAGACAGGGCTACAGACTAACTCATCACAGCAATGTGGCCTCTTGACCCAAACCTTCCAGGACGTGCATCACAAAAGCCTCCTGACACCTGTCATTTTCAGAGATTAATAAAAAGAACCTATACAATAACAAAATGCTGTTTGTGCAGAAAGATAGGAGATTGCATACTACTCTAAATTTTCTACCCCACTTTCCCAACACACATATTTTAGTTTTGATTTTTTTAAAATTTAATTTCCAGAAAAGTGATAATACTAAGATGTTAGGCCTGATTATGTCTTTACTATTCTACCTCGAAACAGTTGCTGCTTCAGAGTCTGTCTCATAGATTCCATGAATAAGCCAACCCTAATGTTTTCAATAAAACTGCACACAGAAGGAGGGCATACACTTTTTGTTACGTTTACTAAAGGTCTGCAACAGTATCCCCATAATGACACTGAGTTTCAAAGCAAATGTTTACTTACAAAGCATGCTGGTATGTGCAAATAATTTAATGGAATATCTGAACTTGTATAATTAGCCAAAAATCTAACATTTCTGGAATCAAGCAATATAGTTGTTCATGTAATTAACATAAGGTTAATTAAAATGAGGATATACATACACATGTAGATGCTGTGTAGATAACTCTGTGTGGTTAAATGTATAAATGGGGAAATAAAAATAATAGTATTTACATGGGCTGATTTAGAAAGTAAAATGTTTTTGTAATGTGTATATTCACTTATACCTTCTTATCTAGGCTTAATAAATAGCAGGCTATATTTCAATTTAAAAAGAATACCACAATTATGAATAACAATACAGGTACATAGGTTACAGGTCCAACAATTAAAACTGAGAGGACTGAAATTCATTCTGTATTATTGACATAGCATGAGCTAAAGATAAATTTCTAAGAAAGGAAAAAGCTGGTGAATAACCAAGATATTCAAAGACATGCGGAGTGTCTTACAGCAAAGGTTGAGGGAAATCTGATCTTAGACCCAGAACTCAGTTTCACAGAACAACCCATGCAGGGTGAGATATGGACAGTCATTACTGCTTATAAAATTACATGTCAGCTGAGTTTTAGTAAGAAGCTGTTCTTACTAGGAGCAATGTTTCTGGGGGAAGAGAATTTAACACTGTTACTTCATTACCTTTAACATACCAAGCTGAAATTTACCATTTTTAGAAATAAATAATCGTTTGGGTCTAAAACTTAAAAATAAGTAAATGTAAAAACAAATACACAAGTATAAGACATATGTAACTCTGGAAATTTTAAATTTTCTTTCTATTCTATTTTTCTTTGTAAAAATTCTGCAAATAAATTTTATAGAAAATGACTTGGTTATAATGAGAACTAACACATCTATAGTTCCAATATGCATGATGCTGGTCTACCTATATTACATACAATAATACATGTAGCTGTCATAACAATGATGCGAGAGTAAGGCTCTTATTCCAATTTAGGGAGGAGGAAACCAAAACATGGACACTTAAAAGAATGCTTGGCACTATTATTCACTTGCTGAAACTTGTTTTAAAGTATACTTTTCATGTTCACATTTTTCACTGTAGTTTACCAAGGTGTTTCATTATCCTATTCAACTTTCCTAACTTTTCTCTTTCCTTCAGAAAGAAGTTTAGAAAACCAGTTGAGTATATTCTGAAATGAAAGTGATTTCTGTTTTTATTTGCAAGCTTTTTGGGTTTTTTTGTTGTTTTTTTTTTTGTTGTTGTTGTTGTTTTTGCATTCCAACCACTATTCCCCTTCCCTCCTCTCTTCCAGTCAACCATAGCTTCTTAAACATCAAATCATAAAATTAGGAATTTATAGTTTGGTGATCAGTAATGCCTACTTTACCCTCATGAATTAAATGCACATAACACAATGCTTGTGAGTACTTGCTATTACATGAATATATCTTATCTAGAGAACAGAGAAGATAAATGATCATGTAATGCTGCATTACCAAATATTAACATGAAAGTTCAAATGTGCCACTGTGTGTGTAGCAATGAAAACATTATGAACCAAAAGAAAAAGCATTAAATTCATCTCTAAAATTCATTTCCTCCTGTTTAAATTAGATTTTTTATGTTACATAAATGCAATTTTTTTACATTTACTATATTATAGTGATACTTGAAATACAGCTATTGTATGGGACTGCCTGCACCTCAAGTTCAATATAAACCAAGGCTTATAACTCAGCTTTGAAAATTAGCTCATGAATCAAAGGAGATATAAAGCATAAGCCTCAAACTCCATCTTTATTTACCAGATTTACAAGAAATCCATTTGGCTTTTATTAATATCAGTAGTTATTTTCAAAAATCAAATTTTGATATTCTTACACTTATAGCTATTTCATTTGCTTCTCTCTTAGCTATTTATACCATGCCACAACATTTACAACAGAAATACAAATCATAAAATTACCAATAATGGAGCTTAAAAGCATTTTCCTCTGCAAGCTCACAACATACGTTTATGAACTCTGCAATGAGTTTGCCTACTTAAAATTTATTTAATACTTAGTCTATAGGTAACAGTGAAAAAAGTAGATGTATTCTTAAGAAACACTTCATGAAGATTAACCTACATAAGGTCTTCATAATGGGTTGGGATTATTCTGAAAGTTTTCATTCTAGTTTCCAGATGTAGTCACCAATTTACATTCAACAAAAGGTATTGTGTTTCTACCATATGGAAAATTCTGGAACTTGAAGAAATCCTCTGTACCAGAATACATGGATCTGAGACAAATAATCACATGTTCTGAATGTCACAGTAGGGATCAACCTGATTCTGTGCTTGTGTGCCATGAGGGGTATGCATACAATACTTGAGTAAACGACTTTAAATCTAAGATTCAAAGGAAGAGTAGAAATCCCCTTTGACTTGGGTGAAACGCTAAGGAACTATGTCACAGGAGGAAACTTCAAGAGCCTATTAGAAACAAGAGAGCATGTGGTGTATCTGGACCACAGAGAGTTTCCATTTGGCTGAGCAGAAAGCAGGTAAGAAACTAAGCTGCAGAGCACAAACCAGGAAGGACAGGACAGCCAGGCGAACCTGGAGGGAACAAACACCTTAAGGTTTATCTGGCACAATGGACTTTATTCTGAACATGCAGAGAAGACATACAAATAAAAGTGAATTGCACAGTTCAATTTGGATTTCAAATAAATGATCTGACAAGAGAGGGGCAGCCACGGGGGTGGGGGTAGGGATGTGGTTGATGTGCTCAGCAGAGGAACACATAGACTGGTCATGGCAGTTGGGAACTTGGGGAAGAGACAAGTGCAGATATTTAGAAAGCAAAGTTGAAAATGACTGACAATACACTGGCCTGGAAGACTGAGCAAGGCATAGGAGAGAAGTCTTATCATTCTTCCAGCAAGGAAGAATGTCATGAATGAAACAGGAAAAAAATCAAAGAGACATTATCAGGCAAAGCAATGATGATCTGCTTGGGCTGTGTTGAGATGGACAGATGGTAGATTCTTAAATGGAGACAATGTAATCTAAATACTGTAAATAAAGTTATATTTTTATTTATTCATTAGTATATTCTTGAGTAGGAGTTTGAATTTAAAGAGAGCTGTAAATGTTAGTTTCAAGGTGTTATAAAGAATGATTATATAGAATTTATTATTTACTTTTCATGTTACTTTAATGAGTCATTTTTCTCTCAATTTTTAAGTTTTGAAATCACCATATTATCTTATTCTGAAGAAGTAAAGAAATAATGTTAATACTAAAAATGTATAAACTTCAAGATTAGAGATACTGTCTATATGTAGATTCCCAAATATTTTCAGAAACTAATAAATCATTGAAATAATTATAATGTAATTAAATTTTATAATATAATATTAATATTTATACTATTAAATAATTATAATATGTTTATTATACATAGTCTGCATACTGTGTGTTATTACATATAGCACACTATGTATTTTACAAATATTTGATGTTAATATATTTTGGCAATACAACTACAAAAACAGTTCAGTAGCAATTATAAAAATTACTAATAAACTGTATATAGGAACAAGTGTAATCCTATTTTGTAGTGATCATAAAAATGCATGTAAATCCTTGATTTTTTTTTAAAAAATTGATATCCTCTAATTAGAAGCACATTACATTAAAAGCAGACACGAAAGGAAATGAATTTTGAAATTGGAATTGATCTTAAGTCACAGGCTTGAAGGCCAAACATTTTGAATTTCTAGAAATATTACATATTCTACTGTGACATGAAAGTGAGGGAGGTTCTTTTTCTAATTTCAGGTGGTGAAGCTGCTATGCCTGTGCCTCTGACTATGCAAAGATTACATGAAGAAAGGACTTTTATTGTTTGGTAATAACTATAAATCTTAATGTTTGTTTTCATTGAACACTTACTGATAATATGACAATTCCTCTTATCTATTGAAAAGTGCATCCACTAACCACAGCAGTTGTAACTGTTTGCCCTTATTCACAGGCTATACAAGATGTTTGGCAGAAAGACTTCAAGGCAGAGATTCAATGTGATCACACACATGCTTTTCTAAAAATGTTAAAGAACTAATGTTTCTATGATAAATGCAAACAATTGAAAATTGAAGAGATCACATGAGACACTTCTCCCATTGAGAGTGAGTAGACAGTGGAGAATACCTGCTGTCTAAATAATGCAAATGTTTTCAATTCACAAATACATATTTAGTGGGTTTTCCTTTTATTATAAAAATATAAGTTTTAAGATATTTAATTTAAAGCAAAGAAATAATACAATCCACATACTTGAAAATTAGCCACAATAAAGTGCCTCTACTGAAGAAAAATGAATATTACATTAAAGATAAATCTTTAAAAAGAAGGCTCATAAATAGAAGACTACTTATATAACATTATATGTAAATAAAGGAGGATCTCATTTATATGAATCAGGTTTCTTTTCCTTTATTAATCCACATGCAGAAGTGTCACTAATATACCAACTCTTGCTACAAAAGCATAAGAAATTATGCAGGAGGGTTCAAGCTAATGCAAATAATGGAACTCTTTTTCTTTTTCTTTCTTTCTTTCTTTCTTTCTTTTTTTTTTTTGGAAAGAACAATACTCAATTTTATCTGGAATAACAGGAAAGCCAGGATTGGCAAAACAATTTTGCTCAAAAAAAAGAACCTCAGGAGGCATCACCATGCCTGACAAATTATACTACAGAGCTACAGTAATAAAAACAGCCTGGTACTGGCATAAAAACAGACTTGTGGATCAATGGAATCTAATTGAAGACCCAGACATTAAGTGTTCATAGGTGTGTGGGTTAATTTCTGGAAGCTTTTTTCATTACTGACTACTATTCAAGTATACTTACAATATGCCAGAATAAAGCTATATCTGAGTCACTGCTCTTCATTGTTTTCTTCTTCAAGGCTCTATTTACTACTACAACTTTTCCTTAAGATGCTCATGATAGCATCCACAACTCCTTTGAAACATCTGTCACAATGACAAATTCACCTGCATGTATGGGATTTATTTCTGCATATAATTCCCTGAGAAGTCAGTAAGTTTTTGAGGACCAGGATTATATAAGATTTCCTCAATATTTTATCTATGTTATTAATAGTTCTCTCATACAAACACTTCCTTGTTGAGTAAATTAATACATGTATTATGTATTTTATATTTACAAATTTCAACCTTTAATATCATCACATTAGATATATCTCTAGCTTATAACTCACACAACTAAAAAGCTAATAATCAGATTCTCCTACTCATTTTTTAAAAAATTGACTTTGTCTTGAAGTTATCAGTGATTCAACTCTATACTAACTCAAGAATTATTGTGAATGCATCTAGAAACTAAATTATTACTGTCATTCTGCACTCTGATACCTGAACCATTCATAACCAAGTTGTGTCTTGAAGATATAAATTTGTCATTATATTTTGACTGATCTGGAATCTTGAGTGGGCTAATCACATCCACAGAAAACCTTTAGGCCTATTGTCCAAGGCCCTTCTCAACTAAATCGTCCTTGTGTAGCATCCTAAACAGTATTTCTGTGATATATATCACAATACTAAATGTTCCAAAATATTCCATACTTTATATCCACCTGTTCTTGGGCACATGCCCCATTGAGTCCAAAATTCCTTATTCTTTTTCTGTTCAAGGATCCTTGCACTGATTTTCATGGGCAATTAATATTTTAATCCTCATAGCTCCTCTGGCAAACAGAGATGACTAAACCTCCTTTCCTCTTTGTAAACTCAAAGTATACCTGGATATATACAGTGTGAAAAGCCCTATAAAGAAAGTTGAGAAAAATCAACTATTTAAATAAAATAAAATTTAAAAGTTCCATTATGACAGTCCACCATTACTTATTGATAAGACTTTTATGTACAAGATGGGACATTTGGACAATGTAGTGAGATGGGGAAAAAAAAGTAGTTTGGTTGGGTCCATGTGAAATTTCAAAGGACAGTAAATTTTTTCTGCAAGTGTCTGTGTGTGTGTGTGTGTGTGTGTGTGTGTGTGTGTGTGTGTGTGTGTGTGTGTGTGTGTGTACTAGGATTGAATTCTGTTCCATGGTAAAGAATTGCCCTCCTACTGGTTTAATAAAAATGTCGATTGGCCAAAGGCAGAAAGGGAGTGTGGGTGGGTTTATCAGACCAAGAAAACTTTGGGAACATCTCAGAGCAGAGAGACACACTCCAGGGATGCAGCAATGACGCTATGTGGAGACAGAAGCAGACACAGAGAAAAGAAGCTGAAATGCTGCTCTGAGAAAAGGTATTGAGCCTCATGGCTATACAAGCTGGGTTGAGTTCAAATGAAGGAGTTAGAGAGTTATATGCCTAGGCCCTAGGTGGATCAACATAAAAATAATATGTGTCTGTGCGTTTCTTTGGGACTCCCGGACTCCGGGACTCCTGAACTGCCAGGCTGCTGATCGAACCTCTGCTCTATGCCCAAAAATCAGGGCCAGAAATCAATTAGTACATATGTGTGTGTGTGTGTGTGTGTTTCCTAACACCTGTTTTCTTTTCCTCCTATTGATTCCTTCTTTTCTCCTTTAGCTCTTGCCTCTCGTTTCCTCCTTCCTTCCATCTTTGGTATCTTACATAGCACTCATCACTGAACTACAAAGCCAGCTTCTATGATTAATATCTTAGGATTAAAAACACAAAAGGGCACTCAAGGAGGCTGAGGCGATGGCTCAATGGGTAAAATGCTTATACCTCAAACATGATGTACTGATGTTAGCTCACCAATAGCCATGTGAAAGCTAGGTATGTGGAGTGGGTGGCATCTGTAATTCCTGTTTTTATTGGGAATGAGGTGGGGAAGAAATATTGACTGAACCCTACAGCTTGCTGGTCAGATGAATCTAGCCAAATTGGAAGGTGTAGGTAGGGACAGTGTGAAAGCCTATTTACATTTAGAGAGTGAAACATGTTGACCTCTGGGCTCCACATTTGCATGCACATGGGCACATGCATGAACATATACGTAATACACATGCACACAACACATACATACACAAATTGAGGCAATATTATAGATTTCTGTGGAAGGCATGAAATCTTGATAATCCTATCTATACATGGATGATTTTTCTGTTTTTAATTTATTAGTGCACACTATAATAACTGAGAAGTATCTGCTTTGGAAGAGTTAGAAAATCATGCTAAGAACATTTTCTCCTAATGGAAATTATTTTCTGAATATGTTATGAAGCTTTTCACATTGTATTTTGCTTCTGCATTGTTCATTTTACTTCTATAGTATGCTAAAGTAATTATTACCCATTACTTATGTTTCAGTGTAAGGTAAAAATACTTAAAAACAACTGTCTGAATTGTTATGTTTAAAATAACTTGTAATACATTTGAACAATCATTTATCCATGTTATTAGTTTGCCTTCAACCATTAAATGGTATAAAGCAGAATAAGTGAATTTCAAAACTATAGTAAAAACATTTTATTTGAGAATATTAACAAAGAATGAGAAGAGCTTGTAGTCGATTTTTTTTTCATTAAAATATTAGAAATAAAACCTGGCCTCTTAGGACCCCATTGTTGCAATTGCTGATTCATTCTCCTATAAACCAGAGACAGCTGGGTGGGCCTTGCTTCTAGAAATTGTCACTCTAAGCATGCATTTTATGGATTTATTTAAATTTAGGAACTCGTATGCAATATTCAATTGTGGCATGTCTATATTATCTATAATAATAATAATAATAATAATAATAATAATATAGTCACATACATTTTACATAACAGTTAAAGAGGACATCAAAAGTCCCCTCCTGTGGTGAAATTTACACATCTATAGTTAGTGTATTTATATTATGCTTAGTGTGTGTGAGTATAAATTTTATATTTAATAAAAATAGTTTGTATATCAGAGAACAAGCCAGCGAAAGAGCTTTATAGGGAGTGGTAACCAACCCTTTAATCCCATCACTCTGGAGACAGAGATTACTTTGTATCTCTGTGAGTTCAAGACCTAATAGCTAGGCAGTGGTGGTACACACTCTTAGTCACAACACTTGGGAAGCAGAAGCAGAATGATCTCTGTGAGTTCATGACTAGCCTGGTGTACAGAGTGAGTTCCAGTACAACCCATACCATTACAAAGAAAACCCTGCCTCCTAAGAACTAAACAAAATTCAACAAACAAACAGACAAAGGCTGGAAAAATAGAAAAAATGGCTCTGTCCTCTGATATTCCAGATTATTTTATTAATTATACAATATATCACTACAAATATACATATGATAAATGCACTAATTTTCTCTGCTATACTATATCCCATAGATTGTAAGATTGTAGGTTCAGCAGTACTGAGATTAATACTAGGCTATTAGAAATCAAACCCCCAAATTACTATTGCTGCTCTTCCAGAAGACCTAAGTTCAAATTTTAGCACCCACATGGCATCATACAACTCTATGACTCCAGTACCCATCACCCTCATACAAACATATTCACTGGCAAAACACCTATGCGTATAAAAAAATTAAATAAATTACTTTTTAAAAGGGTCAAGAAGTATGTCAAAAATAAAGATTCAAGACTAAGATTACCCACCAATTTCAAAAATAAGATGTGAAAATTAAGATTCTCTACTAATATCAATTTTCTTTCAAAATAATGGATAAAATATTCTCTTTTTTATTCTTTAATGCCAGTGGTAATTAAATTATTTTTGTAAGTTTTTCAAGAATGATTTTGTAGTCAGTATATTTAATGAACACTGGGATACTGGGGTAAACTTAAAGGAACAGCACAATTGTTTGAAAGTGATGTGAGTTCACTCACTCCATCATCAAAGTTAGAGAATTGCTATTTTCCTGGTCTTCATGACCCATATCAACACATGAATTCAAGGACCCCTCATTCCTATGTATGTGGCTTCACTATGCTCAACTCATTTTGACTTTAATATCAACTTTTAATTTCACCAAATATTTGTAGACAATTAGTAGCATTGTGATAGCTCCAGATTTTAATCATTCTGAGATGATTTATAAGAACTAATTACTAATCCTAATAGAAGTCATTTAAATTTGAAATTATTACTCAAAACTTAATTCAAAGTTTTGATGCTCTGCTCATCTATTTGCCTTCTTGTGTCAACTAGCTGATGCAACTAGGTCTCACGTGTATATGTCCAGTGCTGCATTTTATAAATTGTTTTGTCTAGCTAATATTATAAAACTAAAATTTAAGTCAAACTCACAACAGAGATAAAGTATATATTTTTATTCCCTAAACATAAACTGAATCTGCATTCAGTTTTCTGGACATGTGAATAAATATTAAAATGATGATCTATTTGAGAAGTGTAAGTACTAATATTGTTTATAGCATGTCTTGTGACATTTCTCTGGAAAATACCTTAGAAAACAGTTCAACAACCATTGAGTAAAAAGAAAATCTTATTGTCTTAGAAACAATATAGAAAGGAATCATTTTTTGTTTTACCAGATGAGTCTCCAATACTAAGGATGCAAATCAGACTTTTAAATGATAAGATATGAAAAAAATATCTTCTCAATCTCTGGATTAACAAACCACCAGAACAATGTTAACATTTCACTCTCTAACACAAGTCAAGTTTATTTGTATTAATTGAATGTATTTCAGTTAGATAGTACACAAATGGTCTATTAAAGTACATGCTTTAAACAGTCTTTCCTTTTACCTGTTTTATTAGAAACGTCACTGTAGCTTCTAAACAACGCCACAGAGCAGATCAGGCATGAAATGGTC
>PVIH01003568.1:72497-74997 GCA_004025045.1 Sigmodon hispidus
TTTGACATGTTTCAAATTGCTATAATCCAGCATTAAACACACCCAGCAATTCATGCCATTTCTTGCAGCCATAATCTTGAATAAAGCGTGCACAACCACTTATTATATAAATTAGTATATGACTCCCTGTTATAGTCACAACAGTGCTTTTGTGTTTATTTTGCATCAAGATGTAGTCTTTTATTTGTACAAATAGCAGGATATAAAGACGTAGCTCAATTAGACCTCCTTTATGATAGGGTAGTACTGAATGCTACACTTGTTGGTTTTGGTTTTTTCTCTTGAAGTTATAGATGAATTTGGTATGGAACTGTACTATGTGAGATAGTTATGTGTCAGAGTGATGACAGAAATCTACATGTACCCTTTTCCACATTCCCTGCTCTGTTCCAAAGTGTGAAACTTGACCTGGGTGAGTAGAGTTAATTGTGTTATCCCAGCCACCACCAGGGACACTATTGGTCCTTGTTGCTTACTCAACCCCTTTACTCTCATGCAGTCTACCTCACAATTTCTCTCTCCCTCTCATCTCCCTTACATCATGACTTCTACCTCTCTTCCACTATACAGCCCACCAATGCATTCTTGTTTGTGTGCGTATATGTATTTATTAGGAACAGAGAAGTTGATCAATTCAAAAAACATCTCAAAGACAGTAAGAAAAAATGTAGCCTCCATGTTCTAAAACACATTCCTATCTACATAGATAGGTGTCATTTTTGAAAACTTAAATTCACAATAGTGAATTTCTTTTTTTGTTTGTCACATTACTGTTTAATAAAATCAAGTGAGTGAAAAACATCAGTGACTTCCTGAAAAATCAAGATTAATAACACACATAAAAAGCATTAAGGTTTTTTTTATCTTTTAAAAGATTACTCATACTGATAGCAAGAGAACTCTACATTCAGTCTCTGCTTTATCCCAGAATCTAATTTATTTACTAAAACATGCTCACTAAATCAAAAGAATTTTGATTCTGTCATGGAAGATGTAAACCCCAAAATTAAAATATCATCTATTATTTTTCAGCATGCTATGTTAATCATTTCAAAATTCTTAGTAGTAAAGTCATTAAATATTTCTATATGGATTCAGAAAAGAGTAGGTCAGAAATAAATACATAGGCATGAGACACTAAGTTCATTTACTTCTCAGTTTGGCTGCATTCTGATTCTGAAAACTTGACTATGATGTGTAGCTGATGAAGGAAACTAGCATTAAAATGATTATAACTTTTGTGATCTAGTGGAATTAATTTATTGTGGACTCCATGCATAGTGCATTTGAAACCCAGCACCACTTTGCTTAAAGTCTTTAAAACAAAGATTGCCTAATAAATCAAAATGCCAAATATGAAGGACATACTAGAATGTATAAGGGTAAAAATTGAAAATATACATGATTGTTTCTAATTTTTAAGACAGGAACTGGGTATTCTCAGGTACGTAATTGAAAAGGAGCCAGAGGCAGTGATATAATGTTTATTATAACAAATATACAATTTCTAGTAAATTTAAAAGTATTTCTCACCCTTTTTTCCAAGATGTGAGCATAATTTCTAAAACGTTGCATACAAATTGTGGCTATATTCTTGTAAAATCTTGTTTTCACTCAAAATGATTGCAACATAAAAAGCATGCAAAATGGTAGGACATTTTAGCATGATTATTTCTTTCATTGGTGATGACTACCCTATGCAAACAGAATACTTTTAAAGCCTCAATAATGACAAACATCTGGAGTAGAACAAGAAAAATTTTATCTTCCCATTTAACCAGCCTTTAATTAATCTATAACCTGATATATTAGACACCAGTATCAAAAATGAAATTCATTTAAATGAAAGAAATAAACTTGGAGAAATTTTCATTACAGAAATGTTACTAAATATTCAAAGTACGTATTGAATCACAATACATTTTACTGAAAGACAGGGAACTGGTGACTTTGATAGACTAGGCTCTAGACAAAGGTGTTTTACTGAAACATTATGATCTGTATTTAAAGTTCAATGATTCCTGTTCAAAGTAAAACTGGGAAAAATTTGGTAATGCCCATGATTGTGGTTAATTAATTTCAAAAATAATTTCTAGTGATATCTCATATTCTTATTATAATACATATTGCATTCTAAAGTCTTCTTTGAGCACAACTGTGTCATGTTTATTTTCTGTCTCTAACATCTATTTTGCTAACACTTGAAAATATAAACCACGTTTTGCTCCTCTAGTTACGTGCTGAACAGCTGGTTGGTCCTTTTAAACCTATAAATTTCAATATGGGATTCATTAATGGATTGTTAATCTAGTTCTTTATGAAATTTATATTAGTTTTCCTGAAACCAGGGGAAGGTTAAGCTGAGGGAAAGTTTATTTCATTCTGTAATTGACAGCCACTACCCAAACTGATGGTAACATCTATAAGCCAAATGTAATATTTTTGCACTTTTTACAATTGCCTGCATATATATTTACTTCTATAAAAAACAGTGTATAAA
>PVIH01003568.1:79997-81514 GCA_004025045.1 Sigmodon hispidus
TCCTTACTACTGATAGCTTAAATCTACATTACGCTTCTGACAGATCAAACTGTCTCTGTGTCAGGTCTCCCCGCGTTTTCCTCTCCACAAACACATACAATGCTCTAGTTCATTTCAATGAGCTACAATCTCAGGAAAAGCTGGGGGAAAAGCAATTGCCAAACACCCCCAGTAAAGCCATGATAAAATCCCACCCCCCTCTCAACTGTTACAGATATTCTCTTAGCAAAAAGTAACGTACCTTCTCTGGAAATGTTAGAGCAAACTTCCCGGTTTCAACTTCATAGGAGTTTGTTAAGGAGATGAAAAATTAGGAAGATTCAAAAAGCCAGTGCGGAAAAAAGACAGTCTAAAAAGCAGGGAAAACTCAGAAGCTAGCTCACTGTCAAAGCCACCATCAGGCAACTATTTACAGCAGTATTTACACTACTGTGAGTACACCTCTGCCCGATCACGTCCCAGACTGATGGCATTTTGTGCTGGTAATTAAAACAAATCAGGCAGCTCTGTGATTGTTTTGGCGTCCGCGGACACTCGTACACAAAATCAGCATTTAATCACTAGGGTATGTCTTTGGTGTGCAACTGAGGGGTGACAAAGGTTCAAGACTGAGCCAGCATGCTTACCATAATCTTTCTAAAGTAAGTGCTTCATTTTTTTGTGTGTGTATGTGTGTATGTGAGAGAGAGTGAGAGAAAGGAGGGAGGGAGGGAGGAAGGGAGGGAGGGAGGGAGGGAGGGAGAGAGAGAGAGAGAGAGAGAGAGAGAGGGAGAGGGAGGGAGAGAGAGAAAGCACCAGTTTGAGTCTCTCAAGTCCTCTGTTAGCTTTCATGTCTGTGATAAATACACTTCTTGCTTCCCTTATTAGGAGAAGCTTACCATTATACACTGCACTTTTGGTAAAGCTCCAGTGCTCTGCAATTTACAGCCAAAGGAAGTAGTTTACAAAAATAAGCAAACCCAAGACAAGCATTTCACAGCCACAACATCAGATAAGCCAGAAAGAAATAATCTTCAATGCACATCAAAACCACTTCACAATGACAATTTGTCCAAGCAGATGTTAATCAAGCTTCAGCCTTTGAAAGCTAGATACCATCAATTACTGACCTTAATTGAAATCACAGTTCTCCAGTCTCTCTGCCAGCATATTCAGAGGATGATGTATTAAGATATTTACAGTAAAGTAAACAATGCATAGTTGCAATGAAATGGAAAATTTTCAGCTAATGGTGTTTGTCAATCCTTTGTCAATTTTTCTGCCTGCCACAGATGTTTTCTTAGCTGCTTCACAAAAAAACAGGAATCAACTAGCAGAGAAGAAAGACTTTCTCTCCCCCAGGAAAAGAGTACAAAGCCAAGTCTGTACACAGCAGATGCAAAAGAAAGTCCATCTGCTACCGGCTCACAACACCACATGGAGTTTTAAGATTTCATACTGTAGGTAGCCTAGCAGGGTTTGCAGGGATCCCGTCAGAATAAAAGGAGGAGAAACATGAACCTCAAAGTGTTAGGGCA
>PVIH01003568.1:81614-158052 GCA_004025045.1 Sigmodon hispidus
TTTTTTTTTTTTTTTTTTTTTTTTTTTTTTTTTTTTTTTTTTTTTTTTTTTTTTTTTTTTTTTTTTTTTTTTTTTTTTTTTTTTTTTTTTTTTTTTTTTTTTTTTTTTTTTTTTTTTTTTTTTTTTAAGGAGTTACACCCAGGATAGGCACGGCACTGTCTTAGTTTTATGGCCTTTTACTGTGGGCAAAGACAACTTGAACTCACAGGTCTGAGCCTACGGGCAGCAGGAGTGGGCAAGCTTTAGCGGCACCCTACCTACAACTTGCTGGAGACAAAACAGCAGTGGCTGAACAATGCTGGTGGGGAGAGCTGAATCCTCTGCTCCTGCCACTGGCGGCTCCTGCTTCGGTCCCTCCAGAGCAGGGACTAACATCTGCCTCTACTTTTGTTGCATATTTAAATACTAAACAGAAGAGGGGGCGATGTATAAAGAAGTACTTAAAATAACTGCTTCTAATAGCCTTTAATACAGACATTTTGGGTAAGTAATTACAGCAAATTTCACATTTCACCTTCAACCCCTGAGGCTACATAAGCTCTCCACCTTCCCAGAAAGCAACTGAAGGTACTATTCCTTAGCCCTGTGATAGACAACAGTTTTAGTATTCTGTTAGCATTCTTTTTCATTTTGCAGTTAAATAATTCACTCATTAAAAGAATGTTTATTCTACTTAGTTTTCAAAGCAAAATTTAAATACAGGAAGCTCACATGAAATAGGGACACACTTAGAGATTCATTTTAAACATTCTTTTATCAGACGATGAACAAAGCAAATGAAATTCGTGTATGAGCAGTAGCAACTCCCATGTAAAGGGAATTAAATGACTACAGATATTCAAGCACAACATATTTAGGAATATGTTTTCAAGCCTCCTTTGTTCATTTTTAAACATTTTTCTCCCAACTCTTCACAGTTTTAAAAGTACTTCCACATGTCTCAGAGACTGGGTATTATGTACAGTGATACAAATGACTTCATGTACTCCAGACGTAATAAAAGATAGTTCCCATTATCACATCAGTCAAATAACATTTTCACAGAAATCTGTTTACATTCACTAAAATGATAACATAATGTCCTCTGCAATAGAGCCTTATCAGCCTGCAAAGCAGTGTAAGAACAATTAGCATAAAATTTAAAAGCTTATATTAAAATTTACCAACAAAAGTTAAAAAAAACTTGATATTTTTGACATTCAGAAATAATGTTATAAATATGTAAATTCATTTTTTAAAGTAAAATATTTGCATCTCCTTTCCTCCTCCAGGCTTTTGAACTTCTGAGGTCAACAAGGACAAACAATACCACTAGTGTCTCTTTGCAAAAAGCTGGGTTTGCTGTCTGCAAGCAATGGTATCATTTCCATAGCAACCCCCTAACTATTAATTTTCAATTAAAGCAGACACAAAGCGGACAGCCTCAGGCTGGCAGACAGTGTCAAGAGCCCATCTCTGTAGGCAACAGTGTCACACAGATCTCAAGCCATAGGTGCCTCCCGCACAAAGCTGCATTAGGGTGCGTCAGGTTTGGCTGGTTACAATGGCATTAACCTTCAGTGCAGGCCTAAATAATTTATAGCAAGCTTCGCTAAGCACACATAAAGGTGACAAAAACTAGAAAAAGAAATAATTAACTAATGCAAATACTCCTCCATGTACACAAACAATCATGGAAAGATGTGTTAGGAGAGAGTGTGCATCCTTTCTGTCAGGTCATCTGTTCCTGAAGTGTCCCACATCCTTTGCCATCAACACACTGTTCTTCAAGATCACCTGGGAATAACTCCAGGTTAGAAAGAAAATGCTACAATATGCATATTAGTTTTCACAATCAAAACCTTCCTAATATAAAAGACTGTAACTACATTATATCACATAATAAAGGGTCTTTCTTTCTATAACCGTATGGCAAGGTATGTCAGAGTGAAAACCTTAACTTAGGTCCTCCAAAAGAGCAGGGACAATTTCAGGAAGAAGTTGACAACCATAATGTGGGTTTATTTCTTTGTTTTATTATAATCTCTTGTTTCAAATAGCAAAGCCTAAAGCATATTTAGATTTCTTTATGATGAGCCAACCTATAAGCCTGTTCCTACAGGACACTGATGATGGTCTCCTGTGACACTGATGTTACTCTAACAAGCATATTTCAGGGCAAAACCTCATTCTGCTTATTCTTTTCAAGAAACATTTTGAAGACCTACTGTGTGCATGCTCTAGATTTAGTCAAATCTCATTTTGTTTTCCGTAAAAGTAATTACGAAAAGCAATGTAGGAAATGGCAAATTTTGCCTAAACTGGGTATGAGGAGCTGAAAATCCTCTAAACAATGATCAGTTTTGAGAGTACTTAGCTATTGTCTCTAGTGCAGAGGGATCTACAGCAACACAGATCACAGTGAGCAAGACACTGTTTAAATACCTTCTAAAAGCAGCACACAGACTAACAGGAGGACAAGTCCAGCACTCTCAGAACTGTAACACCGTAACAATAAAATCTAAACCAAAGCAGTGGCATTTACTAAATTGCAGCCACCATTTCAAACAGTGAAACGCTGAAATATATAATCTCACAGAAAAGAACCATGTGGAAAACTGCCTGCTTTGTTCTGCAGAGATATTGCAAAGTTCCTTTATTCAAAAAATGGTGGTCTCTGTATTTTCAGTGCTATGCTTCTTTTCTATTTTAGCTCAAATAAAATTAATATAAATTATAGAAAGAATTCTGTAGTGTTTCAGATGTGTGGCTTATCTGAGTTACAGGTGTAGCATTTTTCATGGTTGGAACTTAAGATGGAAACTTTCATTTATATTTACTTATTTTAATAAATATGCAGGCTTAGGGCTAACATGAATTTTCTTCATATTAATCCACATATATTAATATATCACTTTAGTAATTCAGACCATAAAACCAGAGAGGAGTATAACCTGTCTCTAATGAGGTATCATAGTAAGTTGCAATGCTATCTTTGGCCACCAGCTAAGTTTTGATCTAGAGTTGTAGTATTATAGCTTGTAAGGAGCATATTTTTTTAATGTAATAAATACTAAGTTTACTGAAAATGGAATGTTTCGGTTTAATATTAAATCTACTATCATGATCTGCACACATATGTAGTTAAATCCTCCAGCCATTGGTTGTCTAAATAAAGAAATAATTTGATAATGCAGCCAGGTAGCAAGAGCTCTGGCTTTGGATAAAGACACTTTCATCTATGATCACCTCCTACACTCTACCACTTCACTTTACAAGAGAGATTTCAGAGCCAAAGTGGTTGACAAATGTACATTGGGAACTACCTGATTTTCAAAATATAGCCAAGACATCTTTCTCAAAACAAGTAGTATTATTTTTCCTACCACAATAGATGCTCTGCATTATTTGAAAGGCAAGACCCTCTAGCATATCTTCAGTGGTCAGGCTCACATGCACTGCCATATTCTATATGCAGATAATAAAAACATGTTGTCCTATAAAACAAGGGACACATTTATTAAGCATTTACTATATCCAGACATAATATGTCATGCAATATTTCAGTCTTTGCAGTAATCTTGAGAAGTATATTAAAAATTGCTCTTTTAACAGTTAAATGTTAGTTTTCAAATACAACTTTATTATTTTATCTAAACACCTGAGTTCCTTTTGATATGCTCCAATGTCTTTCCCACGGTCTATGAATGGCAGTCTATTTGGCTTTTTAGGGAGAAAACCTTACTAAAATACAATTGAAGACCAACCTTTATAATGACAAACTAAGAAATACAATTATGTTTCTAAACACACTAAGAATACAAGCTAGAGTAGGGTGAGGATGCTAAGCAAGTGTAAGGCCATGCAGTTCAAGTTCCAGCCAGCAAAGATCACAGGCAGGTGGTTAAAGTCTAATGGATAAGAGCCCAGAATTAAAATTGACCTCCAAACACGAAGCACTGCTTTAAACAAGAGACATATTTCAGAGTGTTATATAGAAATGAGGAATAAAGACATATTAGAGCCCTAACAGACAAGCTTCTGTCTCAGAGTGACAATGATTGGCTCAGTCAGTGGTGGAAGTTGAGGTATTGGAAACATCCACGGTGTTGACCTAGGTCCACAGGTACCCAGGCTGAAGAATGGCAAGTTTAGAAATGTTCGGGGGAAAGTTAATTTTTACCAAATTACATGAGGAAATTATGAAGAGGGTGTCTATAGGAGATAAAATCAATCAGAAAACAACACTAATGATAAGGAATGATTAGACTACTAACTCTTCCATTTGAAAAAGGAAGAAACTGAGGCAGACAAAGACAAAATAATTTTCCCGAGTGACAGGACCAGTTAAGGGTAAACAGGAGTTGCAAGGAAAAGTATTCATTTGAAGATATAAAGGGAAATAAATATGTGTTAAAATCATTTGAGTTAATACTTCACTAAAAATAACTATCATATGAAGTTCTGAAAAGATAAGACAAATGTATAGTTATCTTTTGGAACAGTCCAAGAAGACACAAATACAATCTTGAGAACTGTGAGGATATGTAGCTGAGACATATTTATGTCTTCTTTCCATGATGTACACTTAACCCAGGTCTGGGAAAAGCAAGAAACAATAAACTGTGATTATGTGACAAGAAGTCAGCCTGTTTGCATTAAAGACACTTTGCAAAAATCAGGAAAGAATAGGTCATTAATTAAATTTGTAGTTCATTAAAAAATTTATAATCCTTTAAGTGATTTTTATAGCTATTTAAGATGATAAAATTTGTGAGAAAAAGCTATATATTTAAATTTAAATATATTTTTTTAATGAGTAAAACCATTTATTGAAAGTTTAAAGTATACATTTCTTTTTTCCTTTTCTCTCACTATTAATAATAATAATAATAATAATAATAATAATATAAAATGTCATATTTTTTTAACCCATGTATCCCCTTGTTCAGGTACCTTCCCTTGCTGAAGAGGAGATAAACTGATGGAGAGAAGAGTGAGTGACTGGGGGAGCGGGAGGGGGAAGGGAACTTAAACATATCTTAATGGCCATAGATTTTCAGTAAAAACACCAAACATGGTCACAGGGAGCTTACTTCTTAATCAAGAGTCTGTTTAACATGTGTAAGAGTCTATGTTTGATAGTCAGCACTACTAAATAATAATAATAAAATAAAAGGTTGTGGCTCCTGGTAGTTCATCCACACTAAAGTCCCTCACTCAGAAGTATATAAGCAGCAGAAATAAACTATTATTTAACAAGAACAGAGCACAGAAAATGTAAGAACCTAGGATGAGTTAATGGCGTGTTAGGATGAAGATAATCAGAATATATTGCATGAAATTCTCAGAGTTAATAAAATTATTTTTAAGTTAAGCAAATTATAAACAAGCAAGTAACAGATATCTTATTTCCGATATATTATAAAAATAACCAAACTTCTAAATCTAAACACTCTTTCATTTACAAAGAATGACAAAGCTCCAAAACTTTACCAAATAAGTTTGTCACTAACAGACAAGGAAGAAAAGAATAAATGAGTGCTAGGTAAAGCACCAGAACACTAGCATGTTTTCCGCTGGCCAGGGTTAACCTGTACTGGCAATGACTCAGAGATGATGTCACCAAGGATGTGAAAAATAAGTGATAAAGTCACTAAATGATGTCTGTGGGCTCATAGGCAGGAACATGCCTTCCTATTGAGAGATGGGTTCAAAGCTCATCTTATCTTTAAGGCTTTAAAAACTATAGCAGAAAACCTTGCCTTGTACAAATTTCAGCTTTAAAAAAGTTAAGAACCATTTTATTCTGTGCTATTCTTGTCTGTTCACATCTTTTATGTTTACTATGAGTATGGAGATTCTCTCATGACAAAAATTAACAAAAATAAAAGTGATGAAAATCCTAGATGTGAGTGTAGATATTCAAAATCATGTAAACTAGCACATTTTAAATTGCTCATTTTATAAATAAAACACAAACTTAAAAGTTTTGTACTCTATTTTCATAAAAAATGAAATAATATTTGGGAACTTAAGTATTTTCACATGAACTTATAGTAGACTTTTAAAAATGTGTCAGAAGTTAAATATAACATGCGATTGCCATGACTGTGTTCGAATGTGTCTAAAATAGAAGAAAGTCAACAGCCCACCTTTATTGAATGACCCTACAGTGCTACCTCTCAGGGCATCTCTAGCTTTACTGGACATTAGTAAACAAATCTTAGCTCACTCACTAATAACTAAAAATCTGCCTATATCTTTTTTTGTGACAGACCATTTGTACATACACAAACATATTAAAACTCAATATTTTCAATATTTGTATAGATACAGACATAAGCATGAACACATTAGAAAAAATATTTGCACAATCAATGTAGTATTTCTTGTCTTCTGCTGAAGAAGTATGAGTACATGGTTATTCATATCATTAAAAGGCACTGAATATTTGTCATCTAGCAATCTTACTATTGTAAGATTTTTTTCTTGTCCCATTTCAGAAAACTATTTCCCAGTGGTTTAGGTATAGCACCTGTATGTGGTAAAGACTATGGCACAGCAACTCCTAGCCCTGGGTTTTGGTACATCTGCTGTTATGTACATAACAGGGTATCAAACAAATGGACAACAATTCATTACAGAACCTACACTGCAACTTTCTATGATATTAAAAGGGTTTCAGGACTTTCTGATACTGGGATGTTACATTAGTAAAACAAAATGTAATTTTAATTCCATTATCCTACATAACACCAAAACTTCTGAGAACGTCTTGTTTAGTATTTATTTTCTATTTTCCATATTAAAATGGTTTCAAGAAATGAACAGCAGCTTCCCCAGCATTGAATTTTCACATTTGTCCTTCCTTTAATGTACAAAGTTGAATTGCTCTATAATCTCTGTCTTTCCGTTAACCTGCTGTTAGTCTATGTCTGTCTTTTCGCTGGTCTCCCCTTATTTCTTCATTTCCATCCTGTTCTCTGCTTGTGTCACCCCCTCTCCTTCTAAGTAAGTAAAATAAGTGTGAAAAGATGAAAAACAGTACTTAATGCCTCCAAGTTGAATACCAATTTTACGTTTTAACAGCAGATTAATCCAAATTGACATAGAAAAAGATACTGTAAAGAGAGAAATAAGGATATAACATGAAGATGAAAAGAACAAGGAAAGAAAGAAAAGGAAAAACAATCAGAATATCGAGTTTATTGCCCCTGAGGAGACGAGATGGACAGCACTGTTCTTTCCTATTACAAACAAGCCTGAGATGGTTACACAAAATTCTCTTTCAATTTTAATTATGAATTAGTACTTTTTCAGAGAGTAAAATGCTCTGTGTATGCAACATTATAGAGAGGAAAGGCATTTTCCTCGCTCTCAAATAACTATTTAAAAGTGTGTCGTGTTTTAAAAGTTCCTCTAGAGTGTGTTTCTGCAAAGAAAGCTAAGTATGTATAAGGGTTCAGATTTTTTTTTTGAAGAAATTCTCACATCTAAGTAAATCTGTCATATTATGCCTAAATCAATACCCTTCAATAGTTATTAAACATAAAACTAAAGTTTTAATCAAATTTATTTTAGTTGTAACCTTTTCAACACATTAACAAAATAGTTATTTTTGTGAAGCACATGGCAATAAAAGTATCATTTTTATTTTGTAGGACAGAAAAAAAAAACACTTAAACTTTTTTATGTGGAAACACAAGGAAGTAAATGGTGTGTATTACAAACACACTATATTTTAAACCTTTCACACAACAGCTTGAGAAGAAATAAGATTTCATTTTTCTAATTAGATTTATATTTATTGCTATATACAAAATACTCTTTCTGGTCTCAATGGACACTTCCTGTCTGTTTCTAAAATGAGCCTTTATTCCTCCTAGGAAAGATAGTACTTTCAAATGTACATAGGCAGAAAATGTTGACCGTCCAAATAAATTCTTTTTAAAAAGTCAGTCAGCATAATTGTATAAATACCAGAAGGATGACAAACTTAAATGTTATCACTTGATTTAAAAATAAAAATAATAAAGAAAAAGAAATTCACACCAGAGTTCTGTGCAAATTTCAAACCCAGAATACTCCTATCAGGAACATTTGGCATATTTCTACTGGAGGGAGTCTTATATTATGTAGGTACCAGGTTTACAGCTAATAGCAACAGCAACATGTATAAAAGTAACACTGGTTAACTGCTATGTCTAACTTCACATATCCTTTGGACACTACTGCTTCTTACCAGTAGGCAGCACTCTTACATCTTTTACCTGTGAGGATGCTAATGTCACGCAATGCCATCTGCAACTTATTACACATTATCTGACCTTTGCTTGCATTCTAGCCTCATTATTTTGGCTCCATGCTATTTAGCTCAGAGATACCCCTTTCTTCCTAAAAGCAAAATTATAACTAATAAAATATTAGCAATGCCAGGTACAGTATGCATGAATATGAAACAAGAAGTGTCTGAGGGTTACAGTGTCTATTTCTTTTCCCAGCTATTAGTTCATTACTTACTGTAATTGAAAAGCTGCAATTAACTGTAGTGTAAAATTATTTAATTAAATAAAGTTTCATATCTGTTGCTTTTAAACTCAAGATCACATATATATATGAACCTTAATATTAAATCATCTTTATATATGTGTGTGTCTATGTATGTATATATATATGTGTGTATTTTTCAAACAATAAAATTATAAAAAATTATTTTAAAATCTTTATACACAAGTTCATAATGTGAAATATCCTACCAGACTCTTGTAAACAATTTATATTCTACAGCTCAATAATAGACCAATATTCACTTAATGGCATCCTCCCCATTTTAACCAATACTATTCTCTACTTCATCAAAAGGCACTTAAATGTAAAATGGGCCAACATCAAAATATATTAAAAGAAATTCTTTGGTTCCTTCAATAACTAATCAGAAGCACACAGAAAAGGACCTTTTAAGTTTAATGATACCTGCTCATTAAATGATGCTAAACATTAAAATAACAGGAGCAGCAGGGAATTTCAGTTTACATTAGAGAAAAAAAAATAAAAGGGTAAAAATGACTGAAGTTGGTCAGTTCAAGCTGATAGGGCACTTCAAATGAAAACCAGAAGAATAAAAGAGACACTCTGGGTTAAATTGGGTTCCCTCGTTCCCTTTCTTGAAAGTGCCTAACTTCACAAATTTTATTTGAATTAACTAAACTGCCAAAAATCAAAGCAGATATAATGTTAAACAGGCAACCACTTCACAGTAGTTTACCTATTATAAGGCAGATAAAACCTTAATATTAAACTGGTGATTTAAACTCTTAAATGTGTGTATGCTTCTTCCCCTGCTGAAGACAGTGAAAGGTTTGTTTCTGAGAAAACAAAGTTCAGTAGACATAACACTGACCAAGCTGCAGAGGAGCAGGCTCATGTATGTGATTAGAATCTCATTCTGATAAAACTATTCCAGTATCTGATAATACACAATGAAGCTTATGGAGATTATTGGATTCAACTATACAATGCTATCCTCACACAATGTTAAAAGTGGAATTTTTTCTTTAGTTTACAATTTTGGTCTCATTGTTTTTTGACAGGACAAATAAATTTAACTTCTTTGAATTATATTTTTGGTCTGTCTAGCAGTAACATTCCTCTAGGTAAGATAGGTTTAATTCTCCCAAATTTGTGAATATTTGTATAGTTAGCCCCCTTTCCTTATAACACCTTTATCCCACTCTTCCCAATTCCACTACCACCTGTGGGCTTTAATCCTTTGTTTGTAGACACTGTAGTAGTCAGTGAATTTACAGTATTATCCAAATGAATGCCAATTTTACAATTGAGAAGATTTTTAATTTTTTAAATGCCTATGTGTATGTGCATACAAGCATTTATGTGTGTGCATGTTGAGGCACACATAAGGGTAAATGGATGTACATATGTGTGTACTTGAATGTGAAGGCCTGAGGATAAGCTCACTTGCAATTCCTTAGTAGTTCAATTTACTTTATTTGAGACAGGGCCTCTCATTGGCATGGAGATCACCAATTAGCATCAGCTGGCTAGCCATAGGGACCAGAAATCCTCTTGCCTCTCCCTTTCCAGTGTGGGGTTATAGGTATGCACAGTAATGTGTTGCTTTTGATGAGAATGCTGCAGCTCAAACTCAGGTCCTCATGTTTGCAAGGCAGGAATTTTGCAGTCTGTGCTATCTCTCCAGTCCAGTGGTTCTTTAGACTCAAAAAACTCCAACTTGCTGAATAATGATAGTGTATGTTAGTTAGTAGGCAGTAGTTTGGTCCCAGATGAATTATGAAAACTTCAAATTATACCATGTCTGCTTTAAATAATCAAAGAAGCAAACAAGCTTGTTGTGTGTGTTGCTGGGAAGCCAGAACTCTAAAGACAGCTTTTCCTCCATTAGAGTCTTTCCAAAATCCCAAGACCATTTTCATGTCACTTTGGAATATTTACAAGTACTTTCCAGTGAGTTATGCCCATACTTCTTGAAGTTTGTATTATTTATTGTGAATTTCAAAATGAATAAAAAAACAGTCTATGGAAAGATGGGCTATAGACTGATCATAACATTGACAAGCATGTCTTAAGGGATGTCCATGGACACAGTGCACACTTCTCAAGGGAGTCTTCACTGAAGGTGTCCATGTAAAAATGTTTGAACTGGACAAGCTTGTTCATGCCTGGGATATAGTACCTGTAAGAATTAGGTAAGAGGATCACAAATTTTAGGCCAATTTAAGTCCCATAAAGAGATGCTGTATCTGAAAAACAGAACAATACAGAGCAGCAAAAACAAAATAATGATTTTTTTGTGTGTCTCACAAAACTTAGTTGGCACTTTTGAAAACTACATAGGAAAATGGTTGCCCAATTGACTAGTTAACATTTAAATCCTAAACTAATGTATTTTATAAGATTCAATGAATCTCAGTAATTCTTTTGTAGGCATACTAAACATGTCCATATTAACGCTTCTGATATAAAACTGAGTGAGAATCGATGTTTAATACATTTAATACATTTTAATAAAAATGAATTACAACAGTTTCCCCTTCAATTTCCTCCTTCCAGTCTCTCCCATGCACCTCTCTCAGATTGATAATATTTTTTTCTTTGATTATTATTATTCCTTTATTTTTTTTTTTTTTAGACAAGGTCTCTGTATGTGATCCTTTCTCTCCTGGAACTCACTTCATAAACCAAGCAGTAATATTAATGACATGTGCTACTACGCCTGGATTTTGATTATTATTGCTACTTTTCTTGTATAATTTTTAGGACTAAGTACTTTGTATTAAACAACCAATGAGAGGGCTCATCCTTGGGAGAGACTGATTCTTCCCCTCCCCATCATCTTAGCTGTCTGCAGGTTTTTGTCTAGAGTTGGGACCTGTGGATTGTTCTGTTTCATTTGTTTTTATGATTCAGATGATGATAAAAACTTGATGAAAATTGAATTCATTTTTCAGTAAAATACAACTAAACCACCATGAGGCTGCCAGGATGTTTATTCCTGTGGTATATTATTTACTTGATTATAAGGGCTGTATGACTTTTTAGGGAATGAAAGGTACAATGTAAAGATTACCTATTATATAATTACTTTTCAGTAATTAAAAAATCTGAATATGAAGGGAATTTTACAAAATGATGCTGAATTATAATTTTTGGATCAGCAGAATCTAAGCAGTGTGTGACCATCAAGAGAAAGAAGCAGAGGGCGGGAGGTAATAGCTAATTAGGGAAAACTTAGTGCAGGGCTGTGCTGTGGCATTACTGGCATCACTAGGGTGCCTTTGAAAGAGTATGTGTTTCAAGTCAGGCAAAGAAAGTGCCTGGCACACAGTAGGTCCTCTACAAATACTTATTCAATGGACTGTTTAATGAAGTCTAGTGTTAACTTCAGCAGGTAACTATGTAAGGTAAGACAGGTGTTTGTAAGTTCTATATTCTAAATTCTCTGCACCAGAGGCTCTAGAGATGCCCCTTATGTTCAACACTTCAAATGCACTTAAAGTATTATTATTATTACTATTATTAGTGTGTGTGTGTGTGTATGTGGGTGTGTGTGCGCATGTGCACCTGTAAATTTGATGACAACTTTCTAGAAATCAGTTTTCTCCTTCTATGATAGTTTCCTGGGATTAAACTGTGGCCATCAGGTTTGTATGAAAAACACATTTTTTACCAGCTGAGTGATTTCAGACCCTTACACTGTAGATGCCAAAAACTTGAATTTATGTCTTTCTTTAATTGTGACTATTTCAATACATGTATTGATAGCAATGCCTTTAAAACCTTATGTGATGAAATTTCTATCACCCAGTCTTAAACCTCTCACGCTGATTTAGGCACTTGAGAAATTATGAGAAATGCCCTCATTTCTGTTCATTTAAATATTTCTCTCTACTTTTTCATATCTATATATGTATCCCCCCTCTCTACATTTGTGCATGTATACATATACAAAGAAATCTAAATCTTTCTATCTATTCATATATACATATACATAGAAAAATTTAGATACAAATAGATAGATGATAGATAGATAGATTTAAAGTAAAATCATGGAATAACAAACAACCCTTCCCCTACTAGACACTGCAGGCTAGTAAACAGAAGTATAACAAGTTGCTTCTTCTGGATAGCTAGCCATTGAGATTCCAAGGACTACTAAAAATTACAAGCTATTTCAAATGTTATTCATTGAACTTTATAATAAGACACTATTCCTGAAGATACCACATACATAAGCCACAGAACATAGAGCTGATGCTGACCTGAAAACTTTTTTCTTCTTGGAATAGCTTAAAAGTGGTATGCACCAAACTAGAGTAGAATAATCACGGATCTTATCTACCTGTGAACTCTCTGAGCAACATTTAATTACTGGCCTGGCAAAATGTGCCAATTTATTGGTGTATTAGTGCATCTAATATTATTGGAGTAACCAACTACTAAATCTCATTGGATTTAGGATTGCTCTACAAGATGCAGCCCATACACCTGGCATCGTTGTTAAGCAAACAGCCTATGGCTTGACAGGTCATAGACCCTGAGAAGGAACTTATACTGTTATTCAGCTAAATAGATATAGCACTAAACTGACTCTTAATGACTTATCTTTACACACATAGATTATTTTATCTCTCAGTCCTCATCAGGGAAGCTTCCATTTACAATAGATAGTGATTAATACAGAGACACCCAACTAGTCAACATTCAGAGACTTAAAGAATATAGGATGCTCAGATTTAATGGAATATTCATATCAAATCTCTTTCTTCTAATTCTCAGGGATAACTGGGGAAGAGGACGCCAAAAAAACAAAATGAAGCAAGAGGTGGTAGACGACTGCATGGAAATAGCAAATCAACCACACATCTGAACTCACAGTGGTTGTGACACCATGCACAAGCTCCTTGCAAGCTCAAGCTAGACCACATTCCACACAAAAGCAGAAGTGAGCACAAAGTGCTGTTCAACTCTGGCTGAAAAAATTATTATCTGCTGGGGGAAAGAGAGTCAGCCAATTTTCTTTAAGAGCACTAACCCTGGATAAGTTGACTGCATTCCAGTGGGAGGCCAAACATGCAAAAATACATGGATGAGAAGCAAATGAACAGCTGATTAAATAGAAAAGGCAGGTGAATGTAGGGATGTGGACAGTAAATATGGTTAAAGCATGCTGTTCAAAATTTTCAATGAACCAATAGAATTTCTTATAAAATATATTTTTCTATTATTTTTGGTTTTCAATATATTTTGTGAGTGAGTGTATGTGCTATGTGTATACTAGCCAAGGCGTTCACTTCACTTTTAATTCATTTTACTTTTAGTTCATAATTTATTTTCTCTCTTTCTCGTGTGTGTGTGTGTGTGTGTGTGTGTGTGTGTGTGTGTGTGTGTGTGTGAAAAGCTTATACCTGGTAAGAAAAGCTTTTACCTTCTGAGCTATTTTGCCAGCTATTATTTTTATTTTGTGTTGTTTTGTTCTAGATCTGGAGCACGAAAATTGTATCAGCACTAACTGCTACAGAATGGTTGAATTTTATGTCATTCTGATTTGAGGAATCATACATACTACTTTTCCCACTCAGTGTCCCCAATCTTCTTTCATATCATCTGCATTCTGTGACCATACAGAATGGTGTGGTAACATCCCATTTTTACCACTTCCCTTCTCCTCAATATCTCTTTTCCCTCAAAGGAGACCTTTTCTAATTTTATAATCTATATTTCACCCCACACATTTTTAAAATTTAAAATCTAGGATCTGCACATGAAAGGAAACACTGTAGAAATATATTTGTAAGTGAGTGTCTTTATTTAATAAAATATTTTCTGGCTCTACTTTTCCTAGAAATGTTATAATTTCATATTTTCTTTCTAGTTGCACAAATTTCATGTAGTAAAGACATTTTCTCTATTCAGTCATCTCCTGATAGAAAGATAGGCTGATTCAACTCCCTAGCTTTGATAATAGTGCAACAATAAACATCCATGTGCATAAAAGTATCTATTTTACAGGTTAAGACCACTGGGCATCCTAGAAACTCACCCTTGATATATTGCATGTATTTCGTTTAAGCTGCAAATAAGAGACACATCAATTACATTAAATGTTTTACATATTGAGCTAAATGGTATTTTCCAATAGAATCTATTCTGTACTCTCTCTTCCAAAATATACAATGTTCTAGTCTTGTAGTTTGAATCGAATTGATCCTACAGTCAACTGCTAACTGGGGCACTGATTGTTTTAAACCAGGCAACATGTCTCATTCTTCAAGCTCCTATAAATATTTTAAGAATGGCATGGAACTAACAAGTCCTGGTCTTACATCATTCATCTGACACTGACTCAAAAGAAGGTTGTCTTGAGTGGCTTGTCATGTTGATGTCAGAAAACATACCCCATCTTCTTTTCTAAAATGGATTCATTCTGAATGTATAGCAGGACCACTCTTTAGAGACATAGGATAAACAAGCCAGGGAAATCTGACTCATGGGAAGAACTTCAGTGTTTACATGGCATCAGAAACTCTTTACTGCCACAGGCAATTCAGGTATTTAAATAACTTTCCCAGTTGGCCAAAGAATCCAACAAGAATCAGCTTCAAAGATTACCTCAGTGTTGACTCCAAAAGGTCACATTCTGCTGCTGCCTACTTAAACCTGTTTGTCAGATGTATGTAGCACATCATGTTTACCTATAAAAGCAAGCCAGGAAAGGAAAACTGTTTTTGGAAATGCTTCAATGCCCTCTTGTTTACATTTAGTTGTACTTGCATTTATCTCCCTGGTTCATAAGTTTCTGGTCCCACAAGTTGCTTGTGGTTTCTGGATTCTTCTGTCTGGCATTCTCCCAAGCTCTCAGTCTGGTTTACTGAACTTTGGCTTCCCAAGTGGCTCTCAACACTGGTTTTGTTCTTCTGTTTTGGCACAAGCGCTCTTCTCTATTCTATCTACAGAAACCTCAGCCTCAGCTTCCATCTGGCACAGTCTTATTATCTGGACATTCCTGCTCCTTCTTGGGCATTTTCAGACTCAAGCACAATGAATCAATTATGGAATCCTGGCAGTGTATCAGGCACTTTGTTAAGCATCTGTACAAGATATAGTTCCTTGACACAATAGGAAATAAATGATTGTAATTAATGCAATGATAATAATCTACTTTAAATCTCATCAGATCCACTCACCATGTCTTAATACTTTTATTGTAAGGAGATACTATGCTTTACATAGTTTATGGCTTAGTACAAAAGAGAATCAATAATAATAGTCTTACTCTTATCTTTTATATTTCAAAATTATTGTTCATATGTTCTTCTGAGAACCAAGTATTTCTTGGTTTATAAAAGGACAGATTATTCTTAAATTATTTATTCAACATGAATATAAATGCCTACAATTAGTTTGTATCTTAATTATTGTAAGAAAATACATTTAAAAAAGAAGAATATGTTATTATTTTTAGGTAGTTCTGTCATTATCTTCAGTTCCAGAATTATCTATATGCCTAATCCCATAGAACAAGCAGCTCACATATCAGGATCTATGGATGTAGGATGTGCAGTAAGGTATCTCAAAGCCTCTCAATCTTTACCTAAATTATGAGGTATATATTTATAAAAATATCAAAAAATTAACAATAAAACTCTGTTCAACAATGTATCTGTGAGAATCCAGAATGTAAGCCTCATTTCTCCTGTTATCATGCAATAAATGGTGAGAGGGTTACCTGCTTCTATGAAAATCTATATAACCACTATCCCAACCTTACACAGTTTCTCATGAGCAATTCCTGTTCTGCTGTGAGTACGCTCTCCATGGAAAAAAGGAGAAGCTACCTGGCAAGCAGTACTTCATAATGGGCTTCAGTGGCGGTCAGTTTCACAGGACCTATCATTCTCTGTCTTCTTCCAAAGTACTGTGGTGCACTGTTTAAGCTATTTTTTCTACTTTTAAGTTCTTATTTTTTCAAATAGAGCTCATATTTAAGACACTGGAAATATTTATACTAAAGGAAATCTCATTTAATTATCATGCTTCATTCTTTAAATTTGCTATGCATTTTCTTAACCTAAATTAACTTGTATGTCATAGCTTTTTATATAATACCTATGGTCCACCTTAAAGTTTCCTTAAACTGACACCATTATATTTTATTTTTCCTTTTATTATTATTATTATTATTATTATTATTATTATTATTATTGTGAACAAAGAAGTCACACTTTCTATCCCTGTATATCCTTATTCAAGGTCCCTTCCCCCTCCCGACACATTAGGTCATTCTTTCTTCTCCACAACTCCCCATACCCTCCCTGGGCAGGCAGCAGACAGTCCCATGGACCCACTCACCCAATATTGCTTAGTTCAGTCTCCACTCCTGGCAGATCCAGTTTTTCCCCCCTCCCTCAAGAGTGAGTCAGCTGTTCATCTAGGGGGAGTGGGATCTGAGGAGTCAGTCCAGGGTGTTTCTGATCTCAAGCTGTTCAGTTGTTGTGGTTTGCAGCTTGGGCATGCTTGGCTTTTTTCTTGTTTGTTTGTTTAGAGACCACTAATGAGTGAGTACATCCCCTGCTTATCTGTCTGAGTTTGTGATACCTCGCTCAGGAGGATATTCTCCAAATCCATCCATTTGCCTGCAAATTTTAGGATATCAATTTTTCTTACTGCTGAGTAGTACTCCATTGTGTAGATATACCACAGTTTCTTAATCCATTCTTCAGTTGAGGGACATCTAGGTTGTTTCCAGGTTCTTGCTATTACAAATAATGCTGCTATGAACATAGTTCAGCTAATGCCTTTGGAGTATGACTGTGCATCTTTAGGGTATACACCCAGAAGTGGTATTGCTGGGTCCTTGGGGAGATTGATTCTCAATTTTCTGAGAAACTGCCATACTGCGTTCCAAAGTGGCTGAACAAGTTTACACTCCCACCAACAATGGAGGAGTGTTCCCCTTGCTCCGCATCCTCTCCAACATAGGCTGTCATCTGTGCCTTTTATCTTAGCCAATCTAACAGGTGTTAGGTGGTATCTCAAAGTTGTTTTGATTTGCATTTCTCTGATGGCTAAAGATGATGAGCACTTTTTCAGGTGCCTTTCAGCCATTCGTAATTCCTCTGCTGAGAATTCCCTTTTTAGATCTGAACCCCGTTTTTTAATTGGGTTATTCAAGGTTTTGGGCTCTAGATTCTTGAGTTCTTTATATATCATAGAGATCAGTCCTCTATCACTTGTAGGGCTGGTGAAAATCTTTTCCCATTCTGTAGGCTGTCCTTTTGTCCTCTTGACAGTGTCCTTGGCTTTACAGAAGCTTCTTAGCTTCAGGAGATCCCACTTATTGATTGTTGTTCTTAGTGTCTGTGCCACTGGTGACACCATTTTAATTGTGACACATAAAGTTTAGACCCATTCTAGGACTAATCAATAGTGAGACTCTCACTCTTAAGAAGAGAGTTTTGGGATTGGAGAAATAGTTCTGTGCTTAAGAACACTGGCTGCTCTTCTAGAGGACCTTGGTTCATTTGCTAGCTCTTACATAGGGCTCACTAGAGTATACATTCAGTCCCCTCAGATCTAACTTCCTTTTCTGGGCTCTGTGGACACTGTACCTATATATATATTCAGGTAAATTAGCACACACGTAAAATAAAAATAAAAGGTAAAAGAAAAATGCACTTGTGTATGTACTTGTGTGTATGTGTAATCTGCTATAATCATTTTTACTGAATTTTGAGAACCATATCTCTATCACATCATGATACACTAAAATCATTTTTTAAACCTGTAATTTACATTACATCTGCTCATAAAAATGTTTACTTTATTACTCATAAAAAACTTCTATTAGCTAAAAAACAACAGCTTCTTTGTAGTACTTATTAACTAATCATCATAGTATTGTGTTAGTGTAACATACTAAATTTCATCTCTATACACCTGAACTGTAAATGCTCTAACATTTAATTCTATATTTCTATTTTTCTGAAACTATGCAAGAGAATTTATCTTTAAATAATTCAAGAAAATAACCCTAACAATAGCTGACAATGTACATTGATTTTTTAAGAGCAGTAATTTTTAACACATTAAGTATATGAATTATTCTATTTCCTCAATTCTGTAAGATTTCAATATCTAAATATTGGCTAAACAGCTTGGAAAGGAGAAATATAACAATTGACTGCATATAAGAGTCAAAAAATTTTATGAAGATCTTTTTCTTTAAAACATCACAATGTTTCTAGCTTAGTAAAGTATACAAGCCTATAAATTTTTGTATGTGACTATCAAAACTCCTACTAGCAAAGTAGCCAAGTTTTCTAAACAGCAAGAAAGATGTAATGGGAAAACTCCAACATAATGTCAAGAAGACAACAGAGTTATTCAATTTACTTTGTGAAACTTCACAGTTCAATAACCATTCTTTCTAAGAAGGCTTACGATTTTAAAATGCACAACTATTAAACCAAGGAAAAAAAAGACTAAGATGACTTCCTTGTTAGGGGAAGTAGTGAATTCTCAGATGGCACAAACTGCTGTAAACTATTTCAGCAGAAGTAGTCCAGTGCTGAAATGTGCAGTTCCATCTAGCCTCCATGATGTTCATGCACTAATTGATCACTGGGGAATGGTGGACACCTATGAAACCAGGTCAGCATTAGAGAATTGTGAATATCATGAAACTTGGTCAAAGTATTAGAAAGACACCTGCCTCACTCATTCAAGGAAGTACACAATGTAGCTTAAGAAGTCTAAAGAAATTGGAATAATTGCGTGGTTAGTATTAAATCTATTGTATCAAATCTTTGATGTAATTCACATCATATATCTGTTGGCTTCACCTGGTACCTTTTCTGGTCAAGTTGTATTCTTTAAAACGTAAGTATAAAATATCAGAAATAACATGACTCAAATCTTAGTATTAAACTGAAAGAATTAAGTTGTAATACAATGTTGAAATAAAACCAACACACTGAGACAAACTTTCCTAATTTTTAAAAATATTTTCTAATAGTCCTAAATCTAACCTTCAATTTAATCCAATGTTTTCTTTTTTTCAAAAGCAAATGGCCAAATGGCTAAATTTAAATTTATAATAACTTACAAAACTTTTTACTTTGGCTATTTCTATGAATTCCATAAATCTCGTATTTATCAAACCTGTCCTTTTCTTTAAAATATCAGGCATATTTATAGTCTGGTAACATATTTTGGATGCTCAGAACTTACCCTAAATTGTATTACTCAATATTACTAAGAAATGCATTTATAATTCCTTAAGCGTTGTCAGACCATACAAATAAACAAAAAGTCCTTGAGGAAAAGATTAAATCTAATGTCCAAATTTTCATCAAGACTTGTCATATATAATTTCATTGACATCCTTACTAGATTAGAATTTAAAATAAGCCTAAAGATTATAATATTTATCCCCAGTGATGAAGACATGTCACTCACTATATGGAAGATAATTTCTACAATAAAAATATATTTTAACTGTTTAATAAAAGCTTTGAAGATTAGCACATTTTCATAAAATAATTATATTTTTTAATATGAGGGTTTTCAAGGTTTATGTATCTATTGATACTTTTAAAAATATAAAGTTAAAATGAGTAAATTATTGAACAAAAACTTTGAGAGAATCTGCAAATTGAAAGGTACCACATTTTAGCTTATTTATGCTTTCCTAGCTGCATATACATAGCATTTAATTTTCAAAGTTAAACTACCTATAAAACTAAATAATTCTATAACATGCAATGAAGATGAGAAAAACTATTCTTCTAAATAATTTTCTGATGAAGCTAGGTTACCCAGAGTCAACCTCAATCATGCAGAAATATGAAATAAAAATATCATTTTGGAACAAGGGTATATAGTTATGCCCATGAATACTTTCTTATTATTATTGATAGTATTAGCTTGATAGCATTTTTTATATACTTATTTAAGTTTTCATAAGTAAGTAAGTAATTTGGCTAAAACACAGTTCTTAAAACTTTAAATATCAGTGAACAATTATAATATGAAAATACACTGATATCTACTCTAACTTTCCAGAGGCCTTTGATGAATTTTCCTTTGTTCTGTTTTCCTCAGAAAACTTTCAACAACCTTCTTTAGCCACCATCATTTGTTAACCCAACATATATGGCAAAGATAAAGCCAGAGAGCAAAAGTACCAAAAGAAGGAAGAAGAAGGCCAGTGGTCCCTCTCATGCTCTTGGACTTGGGTTCTTTCTCAGTGTAGTCACCTTCTTCCAGAGAGGCACTTGTGTCTGAGGTAGTCTTCAGGAATGCTTTACCTAGCATAGTCACAATCTGTTTTGTCATCAATACAATGTTTTTACCTTGATAATCATATCTTACTGCTTCCATTTGTTTCCTCCTTTTCTCCTTAAAATACAACAAATTATCTGTTGCTGTGGGGAAGATTACATTTTCTATATATCAGAGAAAGGAGTAATAAATAATACCTGTCAAACTCTAACTTTTCTCACAGTTAGGATAAATTCACAAAACTGTATAGAACATTTATCCAGAGGACCTGAATGGGTATGAGTGGCCAGGGGAAGGTTGTATGAGAGGAAAACTCTGAGGTAAGCTGAGAATATTATTTGTCAGCACTATGCAGGCAGTGAGAGAGATGGGGCCAGAGCATGCCAACCAAGACAAGACTGCATGTGTGGGAGATGTCAAGTCTGACTTTGAAGAAGTCCCTGTGGTTGATTTGTGGCAGGGGATGAGGAAGGGAAAAGTAGGCAGGGACCTGCTAACTCATTCACAGAATTAAAAAAAATGAGAAAACTAAGCAATTAAGAGCAAAATTGAAAAACTGGTTTTTAATAATCACTGAATCTAGAGTCAGGATACTGTTACAAAAGGGTATTTGGAAAGTGATATGAAATTTTTTTAAAGAAAACTTTGTAGTCAATAGCCAAGATCTAGTGACACATCCTCCTATAGCAGAACTCGGACACTCATAGTGTCCACAGCCTCTTTCAGAGTTCAAAAAATGACACACCCTTGTCCCAGAAGCCCAATGGGAGAAGGCTTTGGTAGCAGGATGTGACTGAATATCTGATAGCACTAAAGCCAACTGCAGTTAGCATGATTTTATGCCTGCAATGTAAGCCATTGCCTTTGCTCAGTTTTCCATGGATCTCTTTCTCACTAGCTCCCAGGATGAAGTAACCCTCCTCTTTCAAGAGATTCAGTCTTCAGACTCATTTTTCATAGGCATTCTAAATGGTAGCTTCTTGGAGCATCTGTTACCCTGGCACCCTATTTTCCCATCACTGTGAATCTTTAAAAGGAATCTATTTTTTTTTAAAAGAAACAATCAGAACCTTTTACAAACATGATTTTTATTTGCATTTCTCAGTTGATTATTGAAGAAAAAAATTATTTTCTTTTCTATTCAATATGTTGATAAGCTTGTTGTTGAAAGGCTTTCTATCTTACTCCAATATTTATAGTAAACTATGGCCTATTAAATAAAAGTAGATCCTGCTGCATATCTTATGATGCTACAAACTTATAAAAGTATCTTCTCAGAGGAGTTTTAGCTCTCAGGATAGAAAATACATGTATTTTCTTTAAGTTTAGAACCAACCCTGAAAAATGTCAAGAACCCCATGTCTCTTTACTGGAAAGACAGTAAGAAAAAATTATAGCCCAGACATTAGCTCTCATGCAAGTAGTTTCTCACCCCAACCATGTAAAGGAAGAGTTATCCCAAACTACATTTTATTTGTGGGAAATGTGAGATGAAAAGAGGTTAGAAACTGCTACAGAAAATATGCACTGACTCCGAAAATATATTCTCCAATTATTTCTCATAGAATTAGAAACAGGATTTCTGTAGTGTTAGGGTTATCTAAAATAAATAAATAGGAATGCATTTTCTTCCAGGCTTCTATTTACTCATGTCTTAGGGGTGAGATTTGTATCCAGGATGTTCCATTAAAAGGAAGAATGTATTCCCCTTACATATTTGTGTTTTCTTTTTGGCCAGAATGGGAAGGTGAGAAGGTATCACCTTAGCTCACAATAGGAAGGCAAAGTGACAGTGTCAGCCAGGATATATATGAGCCATATGTTTAAGTCCCTCCCATGCTCCACTTTAATAAGACTATGTTCACAGTGCCTTGATTAATCCTATCCTGTCCTCTTTGGCAATGTACCGTTGACATTCTGTTACATGGTATATCTCCTCCACCACATGTTAGCTGAAGCTGTGTCTTGTTTACTCAGTAGAATATGATGTAAGAAAATGACACTAGAAAGGTCCAGAAATGATACCTGAAAATTTTTAGTCAAAGAAACATAAAAGTCCAGGTGATTTTACCTCTTCAAAATGGGTACCCAAGCTAAGGGGTTACTTTTTGACAAAGGACAACATGAGCAAGGAGGGCCAATCAGAAGAGAATCAATCGGAAAGATTGATGTCAGTAGAATAAGCCTGAGTAGGGACTCAGAATGTATGAGTTTTGGGATCCACCCAAATCATCACAAATTATGATTCAAAAATAGATCTGATTCTTTCTAACTGAGGGCTAACAGCTCACCAAGTACCCACAACTAGTGGTACTTGAGTCAAAGTTCTGAGGCATTGGATGTGTTGCAGTATAATGAACATCTTTGTTAACTAGAATCCAACATATTGTACCCAGATGATGTTATTTGGTGTTACTGAGGTATAAGATGAGCATCTCTTCTCTTTGTTATATTAGCCATGTGTCCATTCCACAGTAAGTAGTTAAATTTGTAGTCAAGAACCCTGGCTTCTATATGCAGACTCCCAACTACATAGTGTTCCAGGGAAGAATATGAGACGGAAAACAGACAGATGTTTTATGTGTAGAAATAACAAATAATTTGTCCCAAATAACTGATGCACTATTCTATATACTAAGATAAAGATTTTTTATGCTTGTTAATGATTAGTCTACACTGCTAGAATAGGATTCTGTTAAGATGGTACTTTTTCTCACTATTTGTTGACAAATGGAAACTCTACCAAGAACAGACTAGAATACTAGTAACTTTTCTGTATTCAAACCTTAAAAATGCTTTGCATTCTCTTCCATCTCAGAACAATGATTTCCTTCTGTTTTTCAAATCTTTTCTACATTTTACTGAAGCCCTGAACCAGTGGAGAATGCCCAAAAATATACTCTGAATAAGCACTATGAACACATCTTTCCATTTCCATGTCCTAACGACAATAATGAACTAAACTTCTGAGATATAAGTAAAAGCCTCCTGTTTAAGAATTGCCATTTCCATGGTGTCTCTTCACTGTAATAAAAACTGCACTAGAGCAGTTATATTTCAGTTTGTCAATAAAATAATTGAATTCCTTTCAATTGATATGATGGACAAACCTAATTCCTTAAATTATTTTACCCATGAAAATCAAAATACTTCCAAAATGTAATTTCTTTGGCTTAAAAAGATATGTTACAGCCAGGCATAATGGCATAAGTTTGAAATTTTAGTTCCTGGGAGGGTGAGGAAGAAGGATCAAAACTTCAAAACCACCCTGGGCTACCTAGAAAGAACTTTTCTTGAAAACAAGTAAATAAATAATCCAAACAAAATATTTTTCTTTACAACATAATTATTCTTGGTTCCTGGTTCAAATTGATAAATTGGTCATAAAAAATGAAAATCAAATTAAAGAATTTGTGGTCACCAAAAATTTCAAATGACTTCATATTCAAAATATCATTGTAAATAAATCACATTTATAAAAACATATTCTAATAGAAATTCAGATGGAGTCCTATTCCAGCCACAAAGGCAAAGGGCCTGAATTTGAACTTTTGATTAACCATAGTGATGTTGCCATTGAATCAGTTAGAACACACAGGTTCTCTTGTCTTACATGCTATGGTAAATCACTAATGCTTAAGAACAAGCAGCACTTTGCAAGGCTCAGACATCACATTGATATGCTAATGATTCATAATGAGGCCACAAGACATCAATTATATAAACGAGGCTAGGAACAGAGCCAACACAGGTACACTCAACTAATTTGTTCTCTGTTGGCCAAAAGCCAACTTAATGACAAGCCAATGCCCCTAAAGCCATTGGGGCAGGACTTCTCTGTCAGAGAAGGATTGGACATTGCATCCTTGGTGCTCTGTGTGATCTTTCTGTCTAAGGGTCCTTTAATGAACCATGCAAGAACACTTAATGAGAAGACATCTAAAGGGTCAGTATGCACACATACTAGGAAGAATACAAGGTAATAAAAAAAAGGTAAAGGAAAGAAGGAAAGTCAAAAAACTTATAGGGAACTTAATTGTATTTCTAAAGCAAAAAAGGGAACTATAGAAAATGCAATAGGATTTTCTCTATAGTTTAAATTTTGATAATGTTTAATAATTAATAGATTTGTTATAACTGGACTAAAATAGCATATCAAATACTGTTTTATTGCAATCAATCTATCTTTAAGAACAATATACTTACATTTATATAGGATGCTAGAATGCTTTCCACTAAGATATTCTTTTGAGCTTATGATACAAATGAGCATGACAATATAATTCTTTGAGTTTATTTTTATAAAAACAAATGTAGTTGAATGATAGATATTAAGAGAAATAAACAAATTAAAATGTTGTTCTATAAATGCATAATTTGTACAATAAAGTTTTATCTAGTGCATGATACTTTAGAAAACAGTAGATATGGACTTAAAATGAGAGGGCAACCTTTTTATATACTGGAATGATAGAGGATGGAAAACTTCCATTTTACTACTTTTTGTTGAAAATAGATATCTCATACAATATATTTTGATTATGTTTTCTTCTCCCCCAAAAGTCTCCCCATCCATACAAATCCACATCCCTTTTGTCTCTCATTTTCTCATTAGAATACAAACAAGAATTTAAAATATAATAAAATAAAATAAAAGCAAACAAACAAGAAGAGGATAAAGTAGTAAAACAGAAAAAAAGAGCCAAAAAACTCATACAGATGCTAACACACACACACACTCATATAAAAAATTAAATGTAAAATTGGAAACTATAATATAGAAGAAAAAGATCTATAAGGAGAAAAAAAGGCAAGGCATTGTGTGGCAAAAACTCAAAAATTTCCACTGGGTTCATTTTGAGTTGGTGATATACTGCTGGGCAGAGGGCCTGTTCTTAAGCATGGTTTGTATACAGAATGAGATTTCTGTTAGGAAAAACTACCTTCCTTGGAGAGCAGTTACCATTTAGAGATAGCTTGGGTTATGGATGGGGGGTTGTGTCTACTTCTCCTCTTAGCTATTATTAGAGAAACTTCCTTCTGCTGAGTGTCCAAAGTAACAGTTATTAAAGGTGTCAAGCAACTGGGAAAAGTAGAGAAAAGAAAATGTGAGGAGAGAGAATTAACATTCAAGCCAGTTTTAAAAAGTCATGAGGAAACTTAATACCACAGAAAATTCCTAAAATAGATATACAAACATGCATAAGTAGTTTAAATGAATTTACAGTAATAATGGGGGAAAATACCTGTACTAGGTACCACAGGCTAATAAATATCAAGCCCAGTACCAGTAATGGGTGAGCTCTTTTCAAGTTGCTGGTCATTGAGGTTTCACAGAGAAGCAAATATTACATGGTATTTATTCTCTTTGCCCTTGGATGCCGTCCACAACTTGACACTAAGACTTTATTGCTGAAAACACTACATATTTGCATTATAGAACATGGAGAAATATAGTTGGTACTGACTGACCTGGAACCTTTCTCCTTGCTGGCTAGCTTTCATAGTACTGGAAGATTCTATGCATGGTACTATAGGAGAAAAAAAGTTATCAATCTTCCCAGCTGTTAATGCTCTAAGCTATAGTAGTGAGTGGCCTGACCAGACATGCGCACCCACTGGTGCAAGAAGGGCAGACATCGTGACAGTAATCAATTATTTCTACTGTATCTATGGCCCATTCCCCAAGTAGAAATCATACTTGGAATCATTATCAGGCATTATCAGGTGCAAAGAACATGTTTCCAGACAAGTCATAGGCCCAGAGGGAGAGCCTAAAGCTATTTCTCTGTTCAGTAGACACAATATTGAACTGACCTCTAATGACCTCTAATGTACCCATAGATTAGTGTATTTCCCAAAAACTCATCAGAGAAGCTTCTATTTGTAGTAAATGGTGAGTAACACAGAGATCCACAACTTGTCATGGTGCAGAGAATGAGAGCCTGTGGAATACTCAGCCCTGAATACAACATCAGAATCATACTCCTCCTTTCCAATGCTCAGGGATCTTTGCTTTAAAAGTAACTGGGAAGACTGTAAGAGCAGAGGCTATGGGTGGCTACAAAGAAAACTGTTTGGTGACACAATGGAACAGCTGAATATATATAAATTCAGTAATCGTGAAAGTATGCACAAAACCTACCCAAGCTCAAGCTGATCAAAATCCTATCAATGGCAGGCAGAGATGCTTGAAGCCTTACCCCTAACAGAGGAGCTATTGGCTACTGATAACTGCTGTGAGAGGGAGTCAGTTCTCTTATTAGTTATTTGGAAATTTTCTATAGAAAAATGCTATATAAAGCATTAATAAATTTAATACATTTTTCTCTAGGGTCTTCAAACCCATTTTTTCCCTCTTTCTTTCTTTCTTTCCTTCCTTCCTTCTTTCTTTCTTTTTGACAATGTCCAAATAACCAGCTCACTTACAGGAACAGTAGCAAGCAGTTCAGGTGCCTAAAGAAATGTTTTAAGTAGTTATGATAGGGAATTCTGCTGTAATTGGATTCTGCAAGATTTTTGTTATCTGATTTATCTATGTGGACATGACCATGAATGCCAAAATCCACCCTTTGCTTTCATAAAAACACTCATAAATTGTCAGCTACTCACCTTACTGAGAGACGGAGGATAATTCTCCTACCATGGACTGTTTACCTACTTGCTTGACAAAGAAAATGAGACAGAAGTGGAGCTTGTAGACTTTCAAATGTTTCCAGCTCCCTTCCAGGAACATGTTTGAAAGATGGGTGAAACATATGTTTCCGAGTTTGGAGAAAGTCCAGGAGGCCCTCAGAAGAGGAACTTGGGAATTTGGCTAGTCAACTCAGCTTCCCTCAGCTTTCAGAGCAAACCTGCACACCTTGGGAGTGATTCTAAGAGACACCATCTTCTAACTTTAGTTGACAGGGTCTTTCAAGTACTGTCTAGCAGCTGAAGACTTACCAGAAAGACAGATGTTTTTCTGCCCTGGACTCAGAAATCATAGATTTGGAAACAAAAAACAAAATTGTTTTCATTGTTTTAAGCGATTACATTTTGAGGTAGTTTGTTATATAGACGTAGGCAAGTGTTGAAATGCTAGCACAGAGGCTCTTATCCTAAGCTGCTATGTCATAGAGCTCTGTTGATGAGCAGATGCCCTTGGAAATAAGGCCATGCGGTAGCAGCAGTTGACAGCATGTGTCACTGTTGATTCGTGTGCATCCATGAATGTTTCACTAGTCACCAGGTAGGATAGGGCTTTTAACAAATACTTATGTTCCTTCAGACTAGAGATGTCTTTTAAAATGTTGGTTTTAAAAGCACTGTTCTGTTTTTCTTCCTCAGTTAACTGAAACCATGTGGTTCGAATGGGCCATCATATTTGCTCTTTTGCAAGGATAGAATGAATTTCAATAATTAAAAGTTATCTAAAATTGACTAACTCATAACAAAAGTGTTTAAGGTAATACATTTTAATTGTGTATATCTTGTTCTTTTAAGCGAATGAGTGTGTGTGTGTGTGTGTGTGTGTGTGTGTGTGTGTGTGTGTGTATTCAGGAATTTCTTTTCTGTAACTAAGTATGTGTGGTAAACAAGGATACTTACAGTGCAGAGCAGGTACTATCCTCTTGACTGAGAGGTTTGGCACAGAAGAGTCAGAAAACTGGTGGCTACAGATATTCATGCACACATGTGTGTGTAGAGTCCAGAGCTTGACCCTGGGATCTCCTGGTTGTTCTCTCTTATATATTGAGACAATTTTTTGGTTGTTTGTTTGACCCCAGCATTCACCTACTTGATCCTGGACATTTGGTCTCCCAAGGCTTGGATTATGGGCCTATTGCTATGTCAATCTAGCTTCTTTATATCATGCATGTGAATGCTGGCTATAACAATTTAAGTCCTCACACCTGACTCAGTCTTGATGTTGGGGGGCGGGGAGAAAACTGGATCTACCAGGAGTGGAGGCTGAACTGAGCAATATTGGAACATTGGGACATTGGGACATTGGGACATTGGGACCTCCTGCCCATGCTGGGGAGGAGATGGATAGATGTGGAGAAGAGATAGTGGCCTGAGGGAGTGGGAAGGGGAAGGGACCTTGAATAAGGATAGACATGGATAGAAAAAGTGACTTTATTCACAAGAAGAAAAAAAAAGAAAAATCAATTTAGGTCCTCATACTCTTAAGAAGTGCTTTACCCAAATCTATCTCCCAGTCACCAGAGGAGAAGCTCTTCTAGTTATTTTAAAAGTGCTGAGAATTGAACTCAGAACTTTTGACACACTAAGCAAACGCTCTATTAATAAGCCTTCAGTCAGGAGACTTTAAAATTGTGTTGTCAGTATTCTCAGTGTTCTTTATGAAATATCCAATTTTGTTTTCAATTTTATATGTCATAGAGGACCAACCAATGTGTATAATTTAGTTCAATTAGGAATTTATACTGTAAACAAAATAGGTTTCATAAGTCACTTCAGACTAGTGAGGGTACCACTTCAACAAAAATAATAATTAAAAATTAAAGAAAATAATTAGCATGCCTTTCAGCTTTTAAAATGAGACAGATGGTTCAACTATTAGGAAAACTGGAGTAGTATTTGCCTTGGGCCCAAACAAATGTGTCTATGTCACTAATTTCCATGTAACACTTAATTTTTTAAGAGAACTAGAAAATTTTCAGTGTAAAAAGCTAGATCAAGAATTCATTATTTTATACTATATACTTACTTACACTTAGCAGGCATTATATTGGTTTTTGTCTTTTGAGCATGCTGTGGTGTTCTACAATTTTAGGAAAAGGAAACAAAACTACCTTGAGAGCAAAGGAATTGTATCATTATAAAGTGAATATCAATCAGTGAGAATCAAAGAATTAGAGATGAAATCATTTAGATTTTTGCCTTAGGAGAGTGACACACAAAAATATGGAGGCTTGAGATAGAACACAAACAATGATGCATGTTCTTTTGCGGACTAGTTGTAAGATCTCCTTGCTTTCTTTGGTAGTTGACAGCTCTATTGGTCCAGTTGGAACATTTAGCAGTCTGCTTATACTGAGAGAGCCTAGTGAGCTCTTGGGAGCAAGGAGAATGAGGGGTGGCATGATGAGAATCCTTTGGCAAGATGTACTGGAAGTTTACAAAGTCTGAGGATCACATTCAGCCAGGAGAACATTTTCTTTTATTGCAACAGTGTATGCTATTAAAAACTATTGAACTCAAACACATTTGAAAACAGGACTGAAAACATCAGGTGTGTCTTGAATTCATTCATTCACCGAATTGTGGCTGGAGAGGTAACCTACTACACACAACCTTGGGTTTGTTCTGGCTAACAAAAGCACACAGTCTAAGACTCTTGAAGCATGCATGTTTTTAATCCCATTATCTTTACGTATTTCTTTAGATGTGATGATAAAGACACATAAACACTCAGATTCCAAGTTAGCCTCTGAACAAATGAACAAGCTATGCATGTTGGGAAAAAGGGGAAAAAAATCAAAATACTTACATGAATTTGTTTCTCTATTCCAATAAAGGACCTGGTCATTTGAATTCCTTAATATCCAATCTTAACAGAATGCTAATAATGCTTTATAGGCAGTAGAATAATTCCACTGAATCAACTAACTCTAATTTTACTAAAAAACAATAATCTAATAGGAATGAGAGGTAATAATATGTATTACATATCTTATAAATGGCATCTAAGACAAAACAAAATTACAATTATCTTCATTTCATGACGCAATAATTGTTGCCAGGAAACAAAAATAAGGATGTGACAGCTTAAAAGTCTATCAGCTGAAAATGCAGCACTGTGCTGCTGGGAAACTTGAGAAAACCCATCACATTGCCTCTGTAAACAAACAGCTATATTTACTTCCAGGATTGGGAGAACAGGAGCTTTTTGCCCTGTTCTGCTTTGCCTAAAGATGGTGGAGTTTACTGACAACACACCCTCTCTCTCTTTTCTGCTCTCTCATTTCTTTCCTTTCTCTTTTTCTTCCTCTTACCTTCCTTCTCTCTCCCTATTCCTTTTACTCAATATATGCATGTGTTTATATTGACATATATATGATGTGTGTGGGTGTGCGCTTGCACACAATGCATGCATGAAGGCAATTTAGGAAATGAAAATGATGAATACATCCAAAAAAGAAAAGAAAAACTACAAATGTTAGGTTTGAATTAACAATGCATTTAAGATTAAAATAAAGGCAAATGTGCCTTTGAGTACATTAATTATGATTCATCATTTATTCTATATTTAGAACACACTGGGGAAAAATAACATTTGTACCCAGAGGTATTCTTAATGAGATTACACATGAAGATATTGAAATCATCCTCAAATGGTTATTACCAAGCCTTATTACTGTTTAGTAGCTCGATTACACAGTCATTTAGTCATAAGCTATGGCTATAGACCAAATCCACACAGACTTCTAACAGGGCATAAACACCTTAGGGGACAAAAAAACCAAAGCCAAACAAAAACAAACACCTGGCAGGCCCTCTGTGTTCAGGAGTTCAACTACTTCCCAGGGCACTTTTCACTGGCTTTCCAGCATGTAGTTACTTTACTCATTTAAACAGGTGAAAGTAATTTGATTTTAAATAAGTGTATTGTCTCTAAGTCTGCACTCTGTGAGAAAAAAATATATACAGACCGCACTCCCCAAAAATGTAAAAATATTTATCAGGAGAAATGATTAGTAGCATATACATGAATTTTCACACAAATCTCAGGAAATCAGTATCTCCCTCTAATTTGTAGGGTATGTCAAATAACCATATATCACAAAAATAAAGTTGGTTTTTCCTCCTCTTTTGGGTTCAGGTGTGAGACATAGTAAGGCCTTTCCAAAGAAAAATTATGGAAATACTTTTTAAAATGAAATCTACATTATGGTTGTTATCAATTGTACTTTGCTATAGCTTATTGTAGAAATTTGATTGAAACAACTTGAAAGATCTCAGTAAAGGGCCATTGTTGGACCCTAGTGGCTTAAAAATGGTCTTTTAGAGATCCAAGGAGATTAATCTTCTCTAAACACAGAAGTCATTTCAATATAAAAAAATTATACAATGAAAACTGCAGAGGTTTAATTTCTGAAAAGCCCAGATAATTATATATTCCTTTGCTCTTAGACTTTCTTACCAATGGCAGTTCCTGGACTGCATTTATATTTTATATTTGGTATTAAAGTCAAAACCCTGAATAGGTTGAAAAGCTCCAATTTGAGTTCACCAGGAATTCACTGTGTATAGTCTATAGTCTGGTTGTTCTAAAACTAAAATTTTCATGTATGCTTATTAATTAAGCGAAAAACCAAAATCAGTTGATGCTATATTACATTAAACTCATTTAAAAACAGAATTGCATATATCATGCTAAGGTCACTTTGTTGAAAATATCTTAAGTGACCAACTAAATTCACATTGCATTCAGCACAAAAACTAGACTTAGCTTGTTAAGTTGTAATTTTAAAGACCACTGTTTTGTATGATAGTCCACAGAAAGGAAAAAAAATTAAAAGTGAATCCTAGCTATGTTCTTATTAATTATATGATACAGCATGATTAGGTGGGAGTAATTAGTGTGTGCTGAAGTAAACTGAGTTTGAAAGCTTACTCAACATTATTAAGCGCCCTTTTTGAGAGTGGTGAATAGCATAATTTAATTTGTGCTGGTTAAGGCACACAGACTTCCAAATATCAAGACAATACTAAATTTACTCTTTTACCCAAATCATACTAATAAATGCAGAGAAGAGATGTCTGAATGGCACTAGCCAAAGATTATGTGCTTGATTTAACATTTTTTCATGATTAATATTCAGCACAGGCTGATTTATTCTCATCAAAATCATCTCTGCTCATGTGATTTTTGCCTGTCTCCTTTCTGAAAAACCAAATGCTCTAAAAAGCTATGAAAATTTAAACGTAAAAGAATTATATTGCATGAGAATAAAATGTGAAACATTTGTCAAATAAAATAAAAAAATAAGCTAAGAAATTTTAACAGGGAGATGGTATTAAATTTATGAAATAAAGGTGAGATTTGCTATAAATATGATTAATGACAAACTATACATCTACAATTCAATTGAATATAAACAAGCATGTGTTGTCCATTAGAAAGGCATTTGCTCAGGGTTATTTTCCTAGCTATGGTGATGAATTTGCACCAATCCATCTACACGGTCTCACCCAGTTCTCCTTGTCACCAAGTGCACACATTTGCCAGCCAGCTGGCTGGGGTGAGGGGTGTATCCTATGCCACATAACAAAGAGAAACTTGCTGGCTTGCAACAGGATAAAGGCCATGACCTCTCCTTTATCTGCAATATGGCTAGCATTGTGAGCTAACTGGCCACTGATTAAAATGAATGCACACCTTGTCAGGGTACAATTGCTTGCTTCAAATTTTGATATGCATGCTGAATGTTATGAAAAACAAATTTTGTGAAATTCAATATTATCATTATTACAATAAAAGTACTATAAAACTGAAGGAGAGATGCAATCTAAAATAAACAGTAATGGCTAATTCATGCTTTTTAAATAGAGAAATTCAGTTAAAAGTTGATAATACCTGCACATACTCTCATCATTACTATAAAGACAATTAAATGATTATATTTACAAAAATAACATTCTGAAATGGTAAGTCCACTTAAATAGGTATGGCTTCTATTTCATGAACCCTTAAAATATTTGAACTAAAGCAATATTATGCCATTTGCTTTACAATCATAAGCTTGATTCATTAATATAAGTTCACTTTTTATTATGAATAAAGTTATACTTTTTATTCGTGTATATCTTTGCTCAAGCTCCCTTTCCCCCTCCAACGTTTACTCTGAAATATACCCACATAACAATACAAGGGGGAGGGAGAATAAAGAAGCCAAATTCTGAAACAAAGGACATCATACTAGTGTGTCACTGTAAATGACCAATTAAGATTAGGAATGTTTTATAAAGTGAAACAAATATATCCAGAGTATACTTCAGCATGTGGAGTCTTTTCCTCAGGGACCACCAGGACCTTATTCCTTGGGTCTCTACTTTGGTACATTATCTCTTTGGATATTTTGTGTTTTTCATCTGTAATCACATTTTTTTGAAAGGTGTGTTTAGAACCAGGCACAGCAACATCTATTTACTTTCTTTACACATTAAGCAATCAATACTAAACTTCTCAACATCTTGGATGAGTTTATAGCATGATAGTATTTATTGCATGATTGTAATTATTTGTTTTAATGTCCATTCTTCCAAAATTCTAAGGAAATTATACATTTTACTTCTGTCTTTTAGGAATATAGCAATGTTTTTTTATTAAACAGTAGCCTAACACAAAAACATTAAATAGAAGACAAAAGAAGTAACTCCACATTATTTTACTATGTTTTGCTCTACTGTCTCATTGATATATATTTGAATAAAAATTGTGTTAATTGTGTTAAGAATTTCTCTCACCTTTGCATCGTCTTGAAACTTGGTAGGCAGGTTTTCTTATTTTTCCAACTAAAGTCATTGATAAATATATCAAACTCAGGGTCTTTTACATGTCCACTATAGACCTCTGTTCTAGATGACAACTACCCACTAGCAGGTTGCTGGAGGCAATGCACCTCAGCAGTTATGTTTCATTAGGACTACAGTTTCATTTCTCCTAGTGTGTTCATACAAATACTTTCACATGCTTTTTTTTAAAGGCTTGCAGTAGTTGTGGTTAAACAAATGTGCTGATTTCACTGGATACTCTGTTAAGACACAAAATAAAGTTGAATATTCATAGCATTCACTTAGTTAAAAAAAATGGTTTCTAGAACTCTTACAAACCTACTTAACCATCAGGATCATGAGACCTTGGAGATCTTCTAAGTATTCAGCTTTTAAAAATATGTCCCTCTGACTATTCTCCAATGTCTATATTCTTCCTTTTGTTCAGGAATAATCATAAGTTCAGTTTTACATTCTTTGGGAGCTATATATTGAAATAGGGAAATGGTCCCTCACATTGCTCACTTAGCTTAGAATTCTTGGAGAATAAATTCTTTCTACCAGCTATAGCTCACTGACCTTGACTGAAAAACAAAGGAGAGACTTCTTTTCACTTTGTTGCCTTATATTTAAACTTCATATCACTTGTCCTAAGCATCAGATTTTTGCATGTTCTTGATTTGAACACAGCTAAAAAGAATTGCTTCCATTTTGTGGAATACAATTTTGCATTTATAATCTCTCACATATTTCTGTTAAATTACAAACTACAATTGGTAATCAACTTTTACTGTATTCTCTCTCTTGTCTCTCCATTCCATTCTGGTATCTCCTGTCTTCTATTTCTCTTGGCCCTTCTTTCTTTTTATATTCTCTCTCTCTCTCTCTCTCTCTCTCTCTCTCTCTCTCTTTCTCTCTCTCTCTCTCTCCTTTTCTCTGTGTGTGTGTCCTCCACCATATTTTTCTCTCCCTTCCTATCTATGTATCTACTTGTCTTTACCAGTCTACCAATCTCATTTTTTTGAAAATTTTATTTACTTATTATATATACAGAGCTCTGTCTACATATATTCCTGCGTGCCAGAAGAGGGCACAAGATTTCATTATAGATGGTTGTGCACCACCATATGGTTGCTGGGAATTGAAGTCATGACCTCTGGAAGAGCTGCAGATGCTCCTAACCTCTGAGCCATCTCTGGTTATTGTACTAAGTGTACAGTTATCGCTCCTTTCTTCCCTTCTCTACTTTCTCTTCCTGCTCTTTAGTATTGCTGTCTTCCCCATCCTTCCCTTCCCCTCTTCTGCCTCCATTTCTCAATCTTCTATTCAATTCTATGCTTCTTCCCTTGCCAGAATAGTAAATGCACATTTCTTTGCCACCCTCCCCCATATATGTATCTATACCCCTTCTCTTATTCAGCTTCATGCTGCCTTCCTGGTCATTAGAGTTTCATTACATGGATATTTTAAAATTATTCTTAATATTTTTAACTTGTTCTCATGTGTACCTTTAATCATTATTCCTACATAAGATCTTTATTACAAAGAATTAACAACAGCCAATGATTTAGCGGCCTTACTCATATCATAGGCTTATAATATTGTAGGTACTGTTGATCTCTATTAAGACTAATATAAAAATTTGGAAAATCAGATTTACTTGAGCAATTGGATACTTCATTATGAGCTGATTTTTTAAATGGTTTCCATTAATCCTTACAAAAGTTTTTTTAGCAATATTTATAACATTTTATTGACAATATGAAAAATGATTAAAAGGCATTAGGATATTCTCAGAGTATTTGCTAATTTTGAAATAGACACTGTTTTCAATAAAATTGTTACCAAGTTTTTATCAAGATGCTGGTGGTCTTCTCATTTGCTTTTAAAGCTCTCACAACCCAGGAGAAGGATCTTTGCAATGTGTCTATTTGAAGATAGAGAAGTACCATGATGGCAGAAGAAACTGTATTTGAGGTCTTCTTTCCTAAAGTATACTTAGGATTTTTTCCCCTGAACTATCCAAGTCTTACCAATATGAAAACTTTATTTGATATTCTCAACTTCTTTACACTTTTAAGCATTCTTTTATATTAGCTCAAAAGCATTAAGTCCACTGAGATATTACTTGTAGTGTTTTTATTTAGTATTGTTTTTACATTGGAGAGAAATATAATCTTATTTATCCTAACCAAATTGTATTTTCTAGTTCTTACTGAAATGTAACAACAAATAAAATTATTTTATAGTTTAATCATCATTCGAGGATTGATCCTAAAATTGATTTCTATTTTTTTATTGTTTCGCTGGGAGTGAGAAGCAATATAATAAAAGCAGAGCTTAGAGAAAGCATAGAGACATGTATCACGTCAGGTAGATCTGAGTTGGTGATGTAGCTTACCATGTGGTCCTGTCTGAATGGGCCTTGATTTATTTTTAAAATACTGAAACATATTCTAATAAAGCTTAAATGTAGCAGTAGAATCTTTTGCTTATCCCATACCACACTTCTTAACATAAACAAAAGTGGTTTTTGATCAGCTTAAAAGTTACCTTACATGTTTGCCTTTATTAACTTCAAAAATTAAGCATGACTATAGCTCTTAAAACTATACCTTAGATTATATTTTATAATTTATATTTTAGGCTAAAATATAGTCTATGTTATACTAATACTATAGATAATATAATATATTTTGATTTTGCTGTTAATTGAAACTTAGTGCATTATTAAGTGCAATCGAATTTTAAGCATCAAAAATCTAATTTTCTGGATTTCATAAAGAACAGACTTCATTCAAAATCAGTAGTTGAGAGGGCATCAGAGTAGACTAATTTTATTCTTTTTTACCTTTTTTTTATTAATTTTTTTATTATGAATAAAGTCATATTTTCTATCCATGTATATCCTTGTTCAGACTCCCTTCTCCCTCCCACCCCTTCCAGTCACTCTCCCTTTTCCCCATCTCCTCATCTCCTCCCCAGCAAGGGCAGGAGGTCTCAAGGTCCCAAGGTGGTTAGTTCAGCATCCACTTCTAGCAGATCCACTTTCCTCACCCCAACATCAAGACTGGGTCAGGTGTTCCTCTGGAGGGAGTGGGATCCAAGGTGCCAGTCCAAGGTGTTTCAGATCCCAAGCTGTTCAGTGGTTCTGGTTTGCAGCTTGGATGTGCTTTGCTTTTTGCTTTTTTGTTTAAAGTCCACTAATGAGTGAGTACATCCCCTTCTTATCTTTCTGGGTTTGTTATACCTCACTCAGGAGGATATTCTCCAAATCCATCCATTTGCCTGCAAATTGTAGAATACCATTTTTTCTTACTGTTGAGTAGTACTTCATTGTGTAGATATACCACAGTTTGTTAATCTATTCTTCATTTGAGGGGCAGCATCTAGGTTGTTTCCACGTTCTTGCTATTATGAATAATGCTGCTGTGAACATAGTTGAACTAATGCCTTTGGAGTGCAACAGTGCTTCTTTAGGGTATACACCCAGAAGTGGTACTGCCGGATCCTTGGGGAGATTGATTCCCAGTGTTCTGAGAAACCACCATACTGCATTCCAGAGTGGCTGAACAAGCTTACACTCACACCAACAATGGAGGAGTGTTTTCCTTGCTCCGCACCCTCTCCAGCATAGGCTGTCATCTGTGTCTTTTATCTTAGCCAATCTGACAGGTGTAAGGTGGTATCTCAAAGTTGTTTTCATTTGCATTTCTCTGAAGCTAAGGATGTTGAGCAATTTTTCAAGTGCCTTTCAGTCATTTGTAATTCTTCTTCTGAGAATTCACTTTTTAGACCTAAACCCAATTTTTTGATTGGGTTATTCAAGGTTTTGGGCTATAGCTGCATGAGTTCTCTATATATTTTAGAGATCAGTCCTCTATCACTTGTAGGGCTGGTGAAAATCTTTTCCCATTCTGTAGGCTGTTGTTTTGTCCTACTGACTGTGTGCTTGGCTTTACAGAAGCTTCTCAGTTTCAGGAGGTCCCACTTATTGATGGTTGTTCTTAGTCTGTGTTACTGGTGTTATATTGGAAAGAGGTGAACTGTGCCAATTCGTTGGAGGGTATTTCCCACTTTCTGTTGTTCTATCAAGTTCAGAGTGGTTGGGCATATGTTGAGGTCTTTGCTCCACTTGGATTTGAGTTTTGTGCAGGGTGACAGGCTTGGATCTATTTGCATTTTTCTACACATTACCATCCAGCTTTGCCAACAACATTTGTTAAGGATACTCTGCTTTTTTCCATTGAATATCTTGGGCATCTTTGTCAAAGATGAGGTGTCCATAGGTTTTTGAGTTAATGTCAGGGTCTTCAATTCAATTCCATTGATCCACAAGTCTGTTCTTATGCTAGCACCAGGCTGTTTTTGTTTTTATTACTGTAGCTCTATATTATAACTTGAAGTTGGGGATGGTGATGCCTCCTGAGGTTCTTTTGTTGAGCACAATTGTTTTGGCAATCCTGGCTTTCCTGTTATTGCAAATGAAGTTGAGTATTGTTGTTTCAGACTTTATTCTTAGTCACATATTACTTAGATTCAAATGATGACTTAGGAGAAACAAAGAATCCTTTTTTCTCTTGAGGATGGAAGGAGGGAGGTGAATGTGAGAACCACTACACTATGGAAAGGAAAGCCCATGCCATCCAGAGGTACACCTGACCCAGTCTTGATGGTGGGGTGAGGAAATCGGATCTGCCTGGAGTGGATGATGAACTAAGCCACCTTGGGACCTTGGGACCTCCTGCCCTTCCTGGGGATTAGATAAAGTGCTGGGAGAAGACAAAGTGACTGGGAGAGGCAGGAGGGGGAAGGGAGTTTTAACAAGGGGATACATAGATAAAAAATGAGACTTTATTCAAAAATAAAATATATATATTCAATTAAAAAATGAAGGTGGGAAAGGAAAATAGTTAGGGGCATTAGGTCTGGCACTCTACATTGAGGGTGAGGAAAAATTTTCCTAAAAGGTTCCAGTTACCTTACTTCAATTTTTCCATGGCCAAAATTTGCCCAAATGGTGATTTTTAAACCAGTGGTAGATATGGATGGACAAGTGGTAGACAGACATCACTTATTTCTTATGAAGTCAGACTATTGCTGTTTCAGCATGCTTCCAGAAGATGCTATCCTGTTTGTTGTAAATAGAAAAGGTGCTTACTGGAGGCTACCCCAAATAAGCTTTCCAGAGGTTATCAAAGTGTTGATTTAAGAAAAATGATTTGTTAGAGATGTGAATCAGGTCTATAACATGTCCTGTTTACTGAAGCACAGATTCCAACTAAACCTTCTTACAAGCACCACAAAAGAAAAAGTTATCAGAGACATAGAATATGGGTCAAAAAATTATATTTTTCACTTATTCTTTTTAAAATGGATTGTTCATATATATATATATAATTTTTCTTCCTCTAGAATAAAGATAAACACCATACATATGGTCACTCAATATTATCGCATCATTTTAGAACAGTCTCTAAACCTAAAAGCACAGTCTCCCCATGGACATGTACATCAGAGTCACAGCCAAGTTAGTACTCATTCCAGAACTCAACCACGCAAGAGGTCAATTCATCCAGAATTGACCGACTCTACAGAGTGGCTCACAGAGGTCTGGCTGATCACTCAGTTTCTCAAGAACCTTGACATGTTTGTGAAAGAGTACCCATTGTTTTTATTTCTCTCAATTCTAAAGAATGATCACATCCATTAAAAAGGAGGAGTTTCTAGCCAATCTAAACTCCAAAGCAGAGCATAAATATTAAAATATTAGTTATAGATATGCTTATAATTAATATTTTAACATTAGAAATGGGTGACAATTCTTTAACAAAGAACAAAACTCAACTACAAGTACTGCCAGGAAAAGCAATATTAATTAATGCTCATTTCCTTTTGAATATAAATAGCTCCATTTCACACTGAACCACCTGGAAAGTCCATAAGAAATGGACTAGACAGAAAAATATGTCAATACTTCCAACTTGAAAAAAACTACAATGGGCCATGTTCTCCCAGTGCCCTCAATGATGGAGGACTCACAGGGGCTCAAGCAACTGAAGCAGAAATCACAGAGCCTCCCTGGGTCCTCTGAATACCTGTATTTTAGGGTTGTTAACCTGGTGTTTCTGTGTGACCCTGAACAGTGGAAGTGAGGGTGTCCCTTACTTTTTCTTCTGCTCTAGGGATCATTTTTATCCTGGTTTGCCTTGTGTAGTCTTGATAGTATGAGGACATGTGTCTATTCTTTTTGTAACTTGTGATGCTATGTTCAGTTGATATCCCTGATAGGTCTGATCTTTCTCTGAAGGGAAACAAAGGGAGAGTATGTCTGGAGGATGGGGTAGCTGTGTTTGTGTGTTGGGGGGGGGACTAGCAGGAGGAGAAGGGGAAACTGCAGTGATGATAGAGTAAAATTTTTTCAAAATAAGAGAAAAAAAATCACACTTTTACAATAAGCCTGAGCTATACTAAAACTAATGTTAAAGGAAAATAATGTAAATATTCAAAAAAGTTAAAGCAAAATATAGTGGACAAATATGGTTTTATTCCATAATCTTATTATTCTCATGTAAATCTCAATCTACTTTTAGGTGAAAACCTGGATATATGTTACACATAGCATGCTTCTAATTAAAGGTATATGTATTTCTTCTTGATTTTATTGATAGTTAATAAAGAGAGAGACCTTCCTTAGTATCTTGGGGTACACTAAATCTGCCTGTAATTTGCTATAGCTTCACCTGGAGCATAAAGTTTCTTGTGGAGTATGGCATAGAAATGGTTGGAGGCATGCCTAAATATAAATTTTTGAAGAAAGCAATGGGTAGGTCTGAACCTGCAGCTGGACACAGAATCTTTAGCAGTAAAAACCCTGATACAAAAAGGACAGGGACGAGGCAAAGGCTGTTGGTATATAATTAAGGGTTCCTTTATGGGCAGCTAAGTTCAGTTTCCATCTGAACTTAATGGAAATCCCTATTCTATATGACAGGGTCAGTTATTTCTCCAAAGTGACTTCACTGTAATAGCAAGTGAATCATCTTTCTTTCTTGGCACCTAGTTTGTTGAAGGATTTAGAAGTATATTTTCCTGGTTGTGACACTAGAATTCTTTGGTTTCCAGTTTGAAAACTTGTTGCTGCTCAAGAATATCTTTGAGACAAATACACAATTATTCTAATTCCTGGGAAAAGTGTAATGCTCTAAATCCTATTCCTTTCAAAGAAATTAGCAAATAAGTAAATAAATAAATAAATTTTGAAATCCTAATTCCTATCATCTCCAAAGGTCACTATATTTGAAAATAAGATATATAAAGGCATAACTGGGTTGAAATGTGGCCATGATGGTGAGCATTTATCTCACACGACTATTTTTATTAGAAGAGTGTTACAGCCATACATATGTAAAACAGAGAAAAAATCCAAAGAAAGATGCTTAGGACAAGCACTTGCCTCAAAATGAGCCAATACTGCCAATAACACCTTAATTTGAGAGATCTATTCGCTAAAAACTGTGTGATGGTAAATTATGTTATTGTACCACTTTGTTTATACTCTGGACCATAGCTATTCTAGCTAACAAATCTAGGAATATACAGCAGAGGCCTATGATATGGATGCTTTCTAAGAATGGTTTTGAGAGAGAGCCTGAAGCAGGTGCAATGTGAATACCCCAGAGCCCAAAATACAACTGATAATTACTTTAAAAACTTGTCTCACTTGAAATTTCACCTTCTTTAGAGATGACATATTGAGCGCCCAGTGTCTATTTGATCACATGTCACAGAGAATCTTTCTAATACTGATGTTAGAATATTATGTATACATTCAGCTGCTGCAATGGAATAGCTTGATCGATGTTTTGGTAAATGCATGCTTGCTAGTTTTATGCCACTTACTATTTGATCTGTCTGTTTCTGACACTAATTTCAAGTATTTCAGAGGAGTGAGGGAAATACATTTAGCATGTGTGTTCTGGATATGTAGTGAATGCTACCCATAACTTTATAGATATTTTAAATTCCTTTTTTCTTGTATAAGAAGAGGCTTCTATTTTATAACATTTTCTCAAGAGATACTTCAAATTCAACGATGGTCACCTTTTAAAATCACCCTCATTGATATTTAATTTATAATTATACAATTATTTATGATTCAGACACACTATATGTATAACAAATCAGATTAACCTAGGATTTTACATACTAATTTGCTTAATTAAGAAATATTATCCATACTAGTATGTATCTCCATGTATATGCATTAATATTTTAATTGACTATGAAGAATGGTCTCTAATACATGAGATAAAGTCTAAGGCAACAAATCAGCTGCTCTGTTATTGGCACATTTAGTGAACTAATCAAAAACCTCTTAAGTAAAATTGTACCATACATACTGAAACACAACCAAACATGACTTTAAAGTCTTATAAATGTCCTACATTTACACCACAAAGTGAAAGACTAATAAATGATAAAACTGATATTTTATTTTTAATCTAATGGAAAGATTTCCTGGTACTATTCACTGGCTTGTGACCTTGGATTTACTATTCAATCAGCCTCAGTGTCATCAAAAAAGTATCATAATATTCTGTCTCTCATAATAGTATCATGTCTTTGCTTTCTGATTTTATTACTGCTGCCTATACATTTCTACTATAAAAGAGCAGGCTTTAATCCTGTTACTGAAATGTCTTTATTATTAAAATTCAGTTGCCGATCACTTTAAATAATTCTGAGTTGTATCTCAAGTTCATAATTAAATATATGGTGCTATTGAGAAACTATTTATGTGTGTGTGTGTGTGTGTGTGTGTGTGTGTGTGAGTGAGTGTGTGTGTGTATGAGAGAGAGAGAGAGAGAGAGAGAGAGAGAGAGAGAGAGAGAGAGAGAGAGAGAGAGTCATAGACATTAATAGAATTGTACAATTTACAAAGGCCCTCAATGATCACATCAAACATACTGAGGTATTGTCAATGCTTTGGGCCCTGCTAGGTTTTTTTGGAGGGTAAGGGGGTGAGAAGGAGAAATGAACGACTTAGACTTTGGGGCTAGTTGAAACAAACAAGCTTAAATTATTGAGGAAGGGTAGGCCTTTATATACCCTCCACCCAGTCAGGAGGAGTGTCTTTGCTTTGCTGGCATCTGCTCTGTAGCATAGTTATTTCTTAATGGTCCAGTTCATTTTACATCAGGAATCTGCTCCGGTTTGCCAAGGCTCCCAGGCAGACCCCAAGTTGCCTTTAAAGATGTACCCACTAAAGAGGTCTTTATGGCTATAAGGAAATGCTAAGAGCACATGTTTTAAGGCATGTTTTTGCCCCTGGGGCCTATATATCCCACATTGAGGAAAATGTAAAAGGCAAAATAAGTATAAATGTGCTTTATTATTTTCCTAATATATATATAAATATATATTAGGAAAAACATATGAAATATAATATTTCATATGCATGAATATTTTGCATTATGACCAAATGTGTTTATATCTATTTGTTTATATACATTTATATACTCATATTGTGTCATATATAAATTTACTATATAAGCACATACACACATTCATATATATAAATATATATATAAGATATACATAAATCTCCTGTCACAAAATAGTTTCATTTGTTAACTTAAAATTATTCTTGGTCAAACTGGTCCTCTTAAGCTTTTTTAAAAATATATCCTTTCCTAAATCATAATTGCTTAAAAATTAACAATAGAATTATGATGAAACCTAACCAAAATTAACAAAAAAATCATTGAAATTATAGCCAATGGGTGATTATTTTGTGAAAAAAACAACATGATCCTAAGTAAGTTTGTGATAACTACTGCATTTTAATTATACAGCCTGATCCTCAAAAAACTGCATGGATATGTTAGGTCAAATGTAATACAGGAAAGAGCTTATTAAGTATATTGTTCATTTCTATTTAATACAAGGCATCTGATGAGTATATATTTTATGGCATTTGCCTTATGTCTACAGTAGTCCCATTTCCAGATGGTATAAATACAGATACAAGCTTCACTTTAGGCAATTGAACTCTTCACACCCTCAAACCCTCAAAATCAGATGGTTTGTGGTTTCTGCAGCTGGTGCAGTGTACTCATATTGGGTGGTGTCATATGAAAAATATTTCACTTCCCAAGCCCTACACAGAGTTAGTCATTAATGAAATGCAGGCAGTACCATCGAGAATATAAAGAATCTATTTCAACAGCTTAAACCAGGAACACTGAAGAAATTCAGAAGATGAACAGAAATTAAGCTTATTTTGCCAGAAGAAGAAGGACAGAAACAGTATGAAGGTATACCATCACAGAAGCAGCCCATACAGACAAAAAAAAATTGTTATCCACTACCTTTAAAAAAGCTGCAGATGAGGTGAGTATTTGGAGATTAAACTATCACAAGATGGATACAAAATAGCACAGACAAAATGGAACGTTACAAGACCATTCACCATAATGCACAGCTATGAAAATCATAATGTGATTTTACTAATGCTACATATGATGCCTGCCTGTTTAATAAAATAAATTGTAATCAGGCTATACAACTTAAAATAATTTCTAATTTTAGATACATCCTACTTACAATTATTTATTTTTAATGATACATTAAGAAGACCATAATTCGAAAGCTTTTATTCCCAATCACAACTGCTGTAAAAGCATGTTTTTAGAATTTCTATGAAAAAGAAAAAAATAAACTAATATTTTACATTTCTCTTCACTACAAATATTCTTTCCAATATAAAACATATTCAAACACTTCCATTAATATTTTTTCTTTACATAATGTTTTAAAATATATCAGTTTATAAATGCACTAGATTTTTATAGAAAAATGGGAAACTAGTGCTTAAATATATACCCAGTTTAGTGGATTAATGAGCAGAAATGATCATTAGATTATGCAAATTTTGCATGCTTTAACATTTCATATCTACTCATCTTATGTGACATAAAATAAACTACATAGGTGATTATTTTACTTTTATTTTTAACTCCACTAAAAATATATACACCCACTTCACAAGGATTCAATTGGGATTTGGAAGAATTTCATTAACTTGACACTGGCTAACAGAAAAACTACTCAGTATTTATCTTTTTTAAAAAAAGTATCTATAGTAAATCCAAGGCAGCCTTACATTTCTCTACATCTGTTACCCATAAAAACTTTATATGTCTCAAGCATGCACCTGGCACTAAACCCCAGATTACATTTGGAACACTGACTTTCTGTAACAGTACACGCCACACTAAAACAATATAGAATTGTCACAATGAAGACTTGCATGCTATGCTGGCTTCCAAAATGTATATAGGCATCTAACATGGAATCTATCAGTTTTTTCTGGGCCTTGGATTTCTGTGCTAATGCGAATATCTTGGTGGACTGATGTGAGAAAAAACATCAGATTTTTAAAAGTAGATTTCCCTAATACCCACTTCTGACATCATGAGGTAGATATTCAAAGGGCATTACATAACCAGAACCAAAATTCAAAGGGTTGGCATGAAGACCGAAGGTCATGCATGCCTACATGTCTTAGAGTTAGTTTATACCATACTACACTCTATACACCAGACACTGATTTGAATAAAGTACTACCTCCTGAGACTCATAACAGATAGCCTTCTAACACATTGTGTGTATCTGGAAATGCAAAAACAAGTTTTCTTGTCCTAGTTTATAGTCTACAGAAGCATATCAATGGCTATTAAATTGCAAAAATACATAACCAAATATATTTTACATTTTAAGGTACAGACAGAATAAAAATGATATATGTAAATCCATGATAAAGATGTATTGGTGAAGAGTCCAGGGGTAGCAAAGGGGCAAACTGGATGGAAGGGATGAAAAATTTTTACTGTATTTTTAAATGCAAGAGTCAAGCAATAGAACAGATGACAATGAGCAAACATTTAAATAGAGAAAAGGAGTCATGGAGGTTTCATGAGACAATACATTTATACATATTAGATTTCACTACTTAATCAAGTATATTTTCATAAGGAAAAAAGTGAGAGATAATCTCACAATATGCCATGATATAAAACATTTATTTTATATTTAAATAACCATTATAAAATAACCTAAAATATAAAGTTTTTTAATGTTTTTACTTTTATTGACGTGTGTGTGTATGTGTGTGTGCATGTATGTATCTCTCTATCTCTCTCTCTTATAGCTTTGCAGGAGTTTGATCTTTCCTTCCACCATGCGGGCTCTGGGATCTAACCAGGTTGTCATACTTGATAACCACATTGGGTGCCATTTGTTGTGTTAGGTTTCTGGGCCAGACTTTCCTGTCTAGCTCAGAGGTTCAGTCCCACTCTCAGCCCTCCTTAGCCTCAAATAATTACACACAGGCTTAAATTATTTTTATGCTGATTTTTGCCATTAAATTAACGCAGGATTCTTGCCTGGTTTATCCATGCAGCTCAGTACCTTTTCTCAGCAGCATTTCCTCTGCATCTCCTGGTAGCTTGGGCAACTCTGTGGCATCTGTCTTGCTCAGAGATGTCCCCAGAGTTTTCTTAGCCTGGTAGCCCCACCCACACTTCCTGTCTGCCTTTGCCCATTCAGCTTTTTATTAAACCCATAGGCAGGACAAATGTTTACAACATCACCAGCATAATCCCACTACATTCATGAGCCTTTGCCTACTCACAGAGCTATCCCAATGGCCATAGCCAGGGAGGTAAAGCATGTAGTACAAGGGTATGAACTCTGATTCTTATACTTTTCATCACTTTCTATACCTACTCATTTTATTTTTCACTACACTCTTCATTCATTTTTGTACCTTTTCATCTCAGATATTACTTTCCTTTATTGCCCTTCCATTTGTTTATCCAACACAAGAACAGCAGAGTAGACAGAAGGAAGCTAAACAGCCTGAATGAACACAGCTCATTTTCTCTTCACTAACTTGATTTATGAATTAATTTCTTCACCCTTAGGTGTGAAACTTTCATTCATATGACGATGACAGTGACTAAGAGATATGTGGAGTCAGTAACTATCTGTCAATGTTCTGGTTAAATTCACTGATTGAAACAATGTTGAAAATACCATCTTACACCTCTCAGATTAGCTAAGATAAAAGACACAGATGACAGCCCATGCGGGAGAGATTGCAGAGCAAGGGGAACACTCCTCCATTGTTGGTGTGAGTGTAAGCTTGTTCAGCCACTCTGGAATGCATTATGGCATTTTCTCAGAAAACTGGGAATCAATCTCCCCAAGGATCCAGTAATACCACTACTGGGCATATACCCTAAAGATGCACATTAACACTCCAAAGGTATTAGCTCAACTATGTTCATAGCAGCATTATTTGTAATAGCAAAAACCTGGGAATAACCTAAATGCCCCTCAACTGAAGAGTGGATTAACAAACTGTGGTACATCTACACAATGGAGAACTACTCAGCAGTAAGAAAAAATGATATTCTACAATTTGCAGGCAAATGGATGGATTTGGAGAATATCCTCCTGATTGAGGTATCTCAAACCCAGAAAGATAAGCAGGGGATGTACTCACTCATTAGTGGACTCTAAACAAACAAACAAACAAACAAGAAAAAAGCAAAGCATGCCCAAGCTGCAAACCAGAACCACTGAACAGCTTGGGATCTAAAACACCTTAGATCCCACTCCGTTAGAGGAACACCTGACCCAGTATTGATGGTGGGGTGAGTGGATCTGCTAGGAGTGAATGCTGGACTAAGCCACCTTGTAACCTCCTGCCCTCGCTGGAGAGGAGATAAAGTGATGGGGAGAAGAGAAAGTGACCTGGAGGGGCATGATGGGAAGGGAGTTTGATCAAGGGGATACATGAATAAAAAATATGACTTTATTTATAATAAAAAGTAAAACAATAGAAGTAAATAACAGAGGACCAAATGAGTGGCAGTTATAAAATGGATAAAGTAAAGTAAATGATGAAGATGAAGTTAGCACCCTGTAAGTTCTCTTGGCATTAACTATCTTATTGTTAGTGTTTTAGTATTTTTGATTTCTTCACATTTTCTTCCCAGGTAGCATGAGAATGTAGCAAATTTAAATAGTTCAGTTTGCTATGACTTGTTAAAATCAAGGAAATATTATTTGACTAATTCTTTATCAGATAACCATAGGAAACATTTTTCTCAAGTTTATTATGCTCAAAAATTGGAAAGAGATAAATTCAACTATAGCAAGGGGTAGGAGATCACATAGAGAACAAATTTATCAGTAAAAAAAAAAAAGTCACAGTGATTTGAAACAACTATCTTTTTTAAAACTTCACATAGCAATCTCTAAAGTGGAAAAATAAGATTAATTTTATAATTGTTATCCAGAGTCTTAAAACTGAATACAGTTTGGGCTGGGAAGATGCCCCAGGAGTTAAAAGCACATATTGCCATTGAAGAGATATGGACTTCAATTCCCCACACCTCCATTGAGGAGCTACAACAGCCTATGACTCCAGCTTCAAATTATCTATTGTCCTCTTGGGGACTCCAGAGACACTGCACTCAGGTGCACATTTACATAGACTTACACCTGCAAACATACAACAATGTAATAAACATAGGAAAAATATAACTTACAGTAATAAAACATCTCAAAGAACAAATTTATGCATATAGTTAAACATAGTTGTTAGTTACATTTTAAATTTAAATTATATGAAGTCTTTTCTTAATTTCTTATAATTAAATATCTTCATTAAAATATGATGATGAAATAAAACATACGGAAATATACCATGAACAAGATAGGCTGTATTTTAGGAGTTAAAATAAAATTGGTTACTCTTGTAAATAAAAGCATAATAAACAAAGACTTTTTTGTGTTTGTGGTGCTTATGCCGTTCAGAGGTTAGAATAATTTCCTAGCACACAGTAGGGTCTGATTTCAACACATAATGCCATGAAAAACTAGGTACTTAATAATGACCTTAGGTACTTCAAAACTATAAAATATTGTCATGACTATATCCCACATATTTACATTAATTTTTACTTACTACACTGTATTACTTTGAGTTTTACAAATAATATATATATATATATACATATATATATATATATATATAGTTTGAAAGTTGGTTGTTAGGACTTTCAAGTTTAAGATGGCTCTTTGCTGTTACCTGAGTAATAGCAATAACAGCTCAGAAAACTTAATGAATCAGTGAGCAATAATACCTTACACTTATGTAAAGTCTTTGGCAGCAAATATTATAGCCACAAAGGACTTAGCTATTCGTTCTTTTTTCCAACTTGAAAATGAAGCATAAAGGAGGTTAATTTTCAGCACAGGAATACAACCTAAACTTCTAAAGACCAGCATCCAAACTAGTCAAAAAAAAGCTAGGAGACTTTGGCAGTGATTCCTTTACTCAGTCAAAGCCACTGCCAGGTGTATAAGTTTATGAGCAGACTGTAAAAAGCAGAGTTGGCCGGCAGCTGATCAGTCACAGTGTAACCATAAAAGTGAAAAACAGGCAATGATTCTTGAAAATGTCTAGTAAACTAGTAAGGAAGTGAACATGTCTCATTTTTGTTTTCTCTTAACCTTAGAGGAAAAAAAAGCAAAACAATAATGTATAAAGCTGCCATCCTCTGAACAGACAGATAACTTTACAATTATCTGTGCAAATTACAGGATTAATGTGACCAGAATCAACAATAAACTTCAAAACATCATGTCAACAAATGCTACTGACTATAGTGTCAAATAATCTGGTTACAAAACTCTCCTCTTCTGGCAGCATACAAAGGTAGATAGGGACAGCAGGACAGGCATTTGGGAGAGACAGGTGTAAAGGGTTCTACTGTCAAGTCAAGAGGGCCACTTGAAGAAATCTATACAAACACACACACACACACACACACACACACACACACACACACACATATATATATATAATTTTGAAGACCAAAATTAACAGAACTTATAGCAAGCTTTAAATTGAATGGCTAAGGAGATGTCAGAGTAAACATACTATATATTGGGGCACATTTTCTTGTCAAAACACTACAAATACTCTTATGTTCTATGTGTTCTTCAATTCATGTTGTAAATTGCCTATGAGTCATAATTTCTCCAGAGAACTATAACACAGAGAGCTTTTCATCCCTTACAACCTTTGTAGTAATCAAACAATAGCATGAAAGCTTTAGAGTATACCCAAAAAACTTTCTACAACATTATAGGATCAAAGAAATACCACCATTATTGTTATTAATCATAGCTTCAGCCCAAATTTAACTGTTGTTTTAATTGTATCTACTTATTGAAATTATTGGGTTTGATTATTTACATTGTTTAATATAGTCAGCATTGTCACAAATTTCTAGGGGGGGGCTTTTCCTTGAATTGAATAGAGTTGAGGATTGTAGTTGCTATTTAGATTCAAGTGACCAGTGTGTGCCCACCCTGTCCCAAATACCTAAAAATAAGTGCTGAAGAATTAAGGCAGAAACCAACCACTGCAGAACACATTAGATCAATTCCACTCTTTTACTACATTAGACATAAATGTCAGAACTCCCATCTTGAGATGATGTACATACAAGTGAGTTTGAATACCAGCATAAACGCTGTAGCATCATGCTTAGACTACATTATTGATCAATATTATCAAAATTAAAGGAATAAAGGAAGTGAACACAGACACACAGAAAATGGAATCTAAGAGTTTCAAAGCACACATTGAACAAGAATTCTTTACCAGAGGAGCATGACAACTTCCTGTGATTCACATGTTAGAAAGGCAGTAATTGAATCTAGCTGTTCCTAAAGAACAGTAAAGCAATGGAAAAATTCTGCGTTGACCCATGATGGAGGATTGCAGCATTTTAAAAAAAATAACCTGAATATAAAATACAATGTGTGAAAGGAATAGGATAATTTCTGCCAATCATTATTAAAAATGTTAACACAGAGTCACAGTATTCCTTATTATATTACTGATAATTACAATGCCATTCAGTCATTCTTTACATGCGTTTTATTATGTTGCATTTATATAAATTGTGGCACATGTGTATGTTTCTCTCTCTCTTTCTCTCTCTCTGTCTCTCTGTCTCTCTGTCTCTCTGTCTCTCTGTCTCTCTCTCTCTCTCTCTCTCTCTCTCTCTCTCTCTCTCTCTCTCTCTCTCTCTCCTCTCTCTCTGTGTGTATGTGTGTGTGTGATGGCTCTCCCTTCCCACCATGTGGTTCCTTAGGTACACTGCATGCTTACTGATGACAACCACTTTTTCTTCAAAGCCACCATGTCTGTGTCTTCATATGTTAAGTCCACAAAAGAGCCTAAGATGACGCTCACATGTAACACTGCTGTGTACTACATGACACTTGGTTTTGTTAGGTCAACATCATGTCCTTAGTTTCTAAGTTTCTAACAACTGAAGCACCACAACATTCATAAAGCAGAGCTGAGCTATTGGGAGTTAGAAAAAAATACAAAAAGTTAGCCAAGCTTAACAGCAGATAGTCAAATTAACATTTCAGCAGCTTCGCCCTTTCATCTCAGCCTCAACAGTGTGTGTGTGTGTGAGTGTGTATATATATGTGTGTGTATATATATGTGTGTGTGTATATATATGTGTGTGTGTATATATATATATACATATATATCCTTGAAAAGCTATGATTTCATTTATAAAGATGCAGAATTACAGAAAACATCTGGAATATGGGACAAGAAATATTGGCTTATTATCCCTTGAGGACCCACCCATGAAAAATTTAATAGGCATGTTTTGGTAGTTTTAATCTCCAGATACCTCAAGCTATGCTATGGAAACATCATCTTGTCCATTTGTATTAGAGAGAACACCTGGTGATAAAAGCATATATACTCACTTTTAAATTATGAGTGCTATTTTCTCTTTTAATCATCCAACTTTTCTTCAAATATGCCTATAGACATATGTGTTTGTATGTATATGTAGGAACAAAGATCTTTAATAAAATTCAGCTTTTGAATCCTTATCAATAAGATGTTACTCTTCTTAAATTTGCCGAAATTCAAGCTTCATTTTCAGTTTTTGCACATACATAAATCTGCCTTTAATGTGACATCCCGTATTACAAAATTCTTAGAGAAATTTTTATATGAACACTGATATCTCTTTTGCTAAGGTCTCTGGAAATATACAGGACTAGTGACTTTTAAAAGTTTAAAACATAGTTATTTATTTCTTTCATTTTCTAACCACTTAGGTTTTAAATAAAAGTTATGGTTCGTGATATCAATATTAAAATGCTTTGTAAATATTAAAAATAGGCACAGATGACAATAGCTAAACAACTCTGGAGATTAAATTTTATAGTAAAGCCTATTATTGCTGACACAATTTAATGTTTAGTGTGCAGACCTAAGAAAAAAATTAAGTAATGAAGTCATTTGTCAGAAGAGTTTACAAAACTATGTAGTCATCTATACAATATCACTGACACATTATTTTATTATTACCTCATTTTATTATAAATTCAAAAAAGTTTTAGGATAAATAACCTAATATTAAAATTAAAGAAAATTTTACATAATTGAAGTGTAATAAAACACTCCACTGTATCATAGCTATGCTATCATTAATAACACTCAAAATATATAATGGGCCTCTACATATTCCAATTAAAAATAGGAGTCCTTAAAATATTTGAGTATTAATAGTCTATAAAGGTTTTCAGGGACATTTTTATTAATTTGACACAGATACGCCTTCATTTCTAATGTTACAAACCTGAATCATTTTAAATGCAATTAAAAGTGGTTATGAAAGAGTATGGACTTCCTTGTGAAGCAGGAAATCACTCTTGTGATTAACATGCAAACGAGCTCATGCTGGCAGAATAGATTGGGGTTTTAAAACCCCAATTACTTTTGTATGATTATCTATTTACCAGTACACAGTCTATTTTCATTTTTCATCTAATACAAAATCGGCTTGCTTACATTTTTAGCAGAGCAATTAATATTTACAATAATTATGACATCAGGCACTGCTGAGAACTTGGAGTAAATCATTTACCCCAGACTCTTATTTTTTACTTATTAATATCATTTTACAATTTAATGCTATATGTGAGGTTATCTTTATTCAAAACTCAAATTTAAAATCATGTTTCTTCTCTCATTTTAATTTAGTTATATTTTTATATCATTTTTGTTTATTATTAAAGTGATGAATAAGCCTATATTCAGCATTAGCAATAATATGGAAAATCAGTTGTTTTCACTCATAGTACCAAAAATAAATATATTCTGAGAACAATAAAATATGTCCCATGAATCTTTTTCTTTTAAAAGTAATAGCAGACAATTCTAAACTTTCGCTACTATGCTTTGATTCCTACCTGCTATGTATTGCACACATACACATTTTTCCAGACTTCTAAAGAAAATTATAATGCATTAATGACAGGAACCATGGTAATGGAAAAAAGGTCACCCTGTCTTGAACACCTTCTGTTTTAAACCATTATATATAAAGACATTCGAGAAAGCAAAGAATTAAAAGCCAGCCTTTGTGCAACCCATTACTGAAATATTATAGAATAATCTATATCAAATGTAGAGGAATAGCAGATTCTTTTGGATCTAAATTAACTGCAGCCATAGAAACGCTTTTATGCTTATTATGTATCTGCATGTTGATTCAATTATTAAAAGAACACCTGACAGCATCAGACTTATTTAATTGAATTAATTAAACTGGATGAATAATCACTGAATTCCTTTTGTGTGAAATTTCTCCTGAAAGTAACACTGGCATTTGGAAATTGCAAGTAATTTGCATGGCGAAACACAGTGAACACTGAAAGCTCCTGTTTCAGCTTCTGGGCTTTCTCTCTCTTCTCACATTAAGACAAATGGAGAAGGGGTATTTTCTCTTCTGCTGTACATATTTATGATTATTTTTGTCAATATACCATTAAGAAATTTCTCAACAATTCCCTCAATATCAAAACTGAGAATTTTCTCATATGTGGAAAGCATTATGCAAACTGCCACTTCCCTCAAAGAAGTGGTGTAACAGCCAAGGATGCTGGAAGTCTGAGGTAGGAGAAATCCTTGTTTCAGAGTGGATGGTTAAGACGATTCATTTGTTGTTTCCATAGTGAGAAATACCTATTTAAACTTAAAGTCTAAAAATAATTACAATACCTGTGAACTCTTTCTTTTTCAAAGCACTCATTCACTTTGAAGGGGAAAATTTGTTTCCTCTGTGATTACAGTTTTAAAGCTTATGCCTAGTTTTTATCATTAAGATTCTGGGTATTTTCTGCCGATGAATCATTATAATTTGTTTTTGTAATATATAATAATTATACACATTATTTTTTAAAAGAACAACTGTAGCAAAGCCACCAAATGTTTTTTCTGGATCAAATTTAAAAAGCAAACTTAAAACAAAAAAACAAAAAAAAAAAAACCAGAGTGCAAAGACTTCCTCTGGTATATCAAAAAATTATATAAAATGACATCACTTCATGATATCCCTAAAACACCCATTTGCTGCATTATTAATTTCAGGCTATCAGATTCTTAAACTGCAAAGTGATGTTTAGTGTCTCTTACCAATTCAAGTCACTGGGAAGATACATCAGTGTCTGCTGATGTCTATTCATTACCAAGATACAACTTTTAAAAAATAACAATGATTTGCTTACCTTCAAACATTTGCATCCTCCTATGTTATATTTCATTCTATGGGGCATCATGTTTTAATCAACTCTGTTTTTCTGTTTTGAAGGAAAAAAAAATGATTGTACAGTACCTCCATCCTGGAGATACTAATTACTTGCCACCATTTTTGTTGTGCCTATTGTTTAGGAGAGACTGTTTACCATAATAAATTAAGGTTTTTAAAATCATAAACAGTTTAACACCCAGGTTCCTAAAAATAGTGAACCCTTTAATTAATTATGCACCTGACCACACTTGAATTTTGTTCACTTTCATGGTATACCTGAGCTCTTCACCGACTGATCCACACCCTTCTTCAAGTTACCTTTGTTTGGAGGCTGCGTTAACATTATTAAAAACTATTCCTGTGTGGGGAGTTGTATTTGCCACAAATAAAATCTCACAAGTAACACAGACATGTTTTCTCCAAAGCAAAACTGAAACATGAAATATAATTTGCTATTTTAGAAACAAATTCATGAAGCAACTCAAGTATTTAAGTAGACGGTTTTCTGTCAGACTGAAATGTTTACTGTTATAGATAAATTGTTTCTCTGTCATCTAATTCATAGACATAATAAATATGTAAACTATTAGAAAATACTTAGTGAAAAAATCTTTGAATACACCTAAGTACTCATATTAAAATGACAATAGTTAGATTTTTATTTTACACAAAATGCAGTGGCATTCCCCCTTTCTCAGTACCAGTTTATTATAGCTTTATTTCATAATATGGGATGTGGAAATGGAAACAGTGCCATCATGTGATACTTTTCAGGGTACTTCACTTCTTATGTTCTCCATGTCTGAGCATATAGCTATTATACAATCAGGACTTCAGAGAGATGTAGTGTCAGTGTTATTCTTCACGGACAATTCAGTAGCCATATGAAGTGTTCATGCTTTAATGCAAAAATAAGCAACAACTTTCATATCTTCAAAAAACAAATAGGAAGCCTATCCTTACACTGGCAATATGTACACATGCAAACAAATAAAATATCCTTTTTATTAAAAACCTAAATATTGTCCACTTTTGTTCATAAACCCTCTGTGATCACCACCATTTTCAATTAAGAGTATAAAACATTTATTAATGGAATAAATTAATTACTTAAATGGACAAATTCTAGCTGTTTGGGTGGAAAGTAAAACTCATTTTGAATATATATAGTACCTCTAGCCAATTATAATGCGAGCATAAAATTTGAATTCATATCCTATCACTTTTCCTTGATTTATACACACAAGTTTTCTACTAACCCAAGAAATAAACACAATAAATCAAATGTTATATTTGGCATGCATTATTTCTTCAGATATAAAATGCAGTATAAATAATCACACTGAATTTTAAAATCTATAATAATAATTACTTAAAAGAATACTTGCATTGAAAATTATATTTGCTGGCTTTACTAGAATTTACTCTTTACCAGTCATTTAATTTTTTTAATGTTATTTTTGAGAATGTAAGAGGTGTGAGTTTAAAAGTTACTTTGTTTGAAGTACCTTTTTGTTGGAGTTTGAAACAAATATATAAGCACTTTTTTTTTTTTTTAGTAAAACCTGAGATACAATGTTATCAGAGAAATAACATCTGTAATGAATCAAATCTCAGTACTTTTATTGATTCATTGTTCCTCTTCGGGCGATTTCTTTTTACTGCAAAAATTTCAATGTATATCCCTTAAAATTTTTCCCAAAAACCTCCCAGAAAATTGAAGGACTATGCCATATTCTAAGACTTCAAGCAACAGATGAGTTTCAAAAAGTATTAAAAATTACCTGCATCACCGTTATATATATCTTTAGCAAAACACTGCAACAAGACACTGCTTGGAATGTCACAAAAATGGATTCCATAAAAAAAACATAAAAAATGTTTTTATTTATACAGCCATAAAGATAGCAACTTATTTCTGAATGGTAAAAATAACCTCTAATCACAGAAGCCAAGGAGCACTTAACCATAGTCATGGACAACTCAAGACAATTATTATATTCAGATAAAGGTAAACTCGATTTGACTTTGAATTATTTGGTTCCAAGGATTCCTCTGCTTTTCCAAGTTAAACTAAAAGTTGAACAAGTCTTCAAATAATTCATATCGTCTACAGGAAACATACCTAGGCTTGAGTATAACCTACAAAGTATGGATTAAATACACATCTCAAGTAATATGAGGCAGAGATTCATGAGACAGGGACTAATGGACACGTTTTTCTATTTGGAAATATTTCATTCCTCTGAGAAGAAACTCTGCTTTCTTTTTAAAATAAAATTTGTTTATAGACTCATTTGTTCTCAGGTAGAAAGAAACCTGTCTCTTGAAGTATACTGTATTTTTTCTTCATTTCTTCCCACATGAACCGGCAAAGGACTTCAGATGGTTGTCGTCACTGTAACATGATCTACTATGTCAGAGAAATTATGCCATTGATATTGCTTCAATTTGAGTAGAGAGAGAACAGCCATATCACCAATGTATCTTAAATTATTCCTGGCTTATGTTCCCACTGTGAGAAAACCATGGGTAGAGTGAGGAATGGGATACTAAATACCTACACTCAATCCACCCTTTCTTGTAATGATCGATTAACTTTTCCTTCTTATAGAGCAGCAGTGTTTGGACTTAGGCAAAGAAAAGTAAGAGTTATTCAGAAATACTTTTTTTCAAAAAGAATGTAGAAACCTCTGATTGGTGAAGAAATAATTTCCAATTCCTCTTCAAAGTGACAAATGAAAGATAATTCACTGAACCTTAAGTTCTTTTAAGTTTTTTCAAGATTAATTGTCTTTTATGTGTATGAATATTTTGTGAACATGTATGTCTGTGTAGCACATAATGCCTGGCGCGCACAAAGGACAGAAAAAGACATGAGTCTCCTAGGACTATGGTTATAGATGGTTGTGAACCACAGTGTTATTACAAGAAATGAAATCCAGGTCCCCTGGAAGAACAGTCAGTGTTTGGAACTGCTGAACAATCTTCTAGCTCCCAAGCCTTGAGTTCTTTTGTACACAGCAATACCTTTAAATATGATTAGAAATTCCCTAGTGTCAAAAATGATGATGAAAAACTTATATGCAGGGATTCATTACCCATTAGACAGCTTGTAATGCAACTGCAACTGTAAATCCACTTCATGATGAAAGAAAATTAAATAATATTAGATTAAGATGGTACATTTTTGTATTTATTTATTGATTTATTTACTCATTATTTATTAATTTATCTATTGTAGATGCAAGCCTGTCAGGGCACACACAGAGAAATCAGAGGACAATTTGTAAAAGTCCTAAGGAATAACTCAAATACCTATCACTTTTGCATCTGATAAGCAATGTCACTGGTCTTAAAAATGTGTATTTTCATGCATACCATTTTAGACTAAAATACTCCACAGTAAAATCTGTATGGGTCTAAATTCAGTTTTCATTAACAGCTTTAACTTAGCCATTTTTAGTACTAAGACAGATCATCCATTCAAGCTCCCAACAGTCACATGCAAAACACAAAGGCACAGATAAATAAATCTATGAGGCTAACTGGGACTAATCAAAGAAAGTTGGTAATTTGGTGGGTGAAAGGGCCTTTCTGCTAGTTAAAATGGACTTGTCATGTGTGATTCTCTGACTAAAAGGTCAGGAAAGTACTTGTTGCGCTTATTCTAGTTAAAAATATTTTACATTTTACAAAGTCTTCATAGTCCAAGTAGAATGTGACATTTCTTTCCTCAGCCAATCCAATGGCAGGTTCACATAATTTTTCCCACTGAGGCCAAGAATATTATCTATTTTTCAGTGTCCAGCTTCATGTTAGTTCTTAAGTGTTGTTGCAAACATAATCTACATTTCTATTGAACTTATATAATGTCCTTTTCTACTCCATAATTATTCTGATCATATTGTCCTGAATCATTTGTTTAGTAAGTCACTAAAAAATATGTATGGCTTAATTCTATCAGAGATTTAGGTAATTAAGTACTTTGTATTAAATATAAGGCTAATTTATAATCCAAAAGTACATTCTGTTTCTTATAGAACAATTTAATCCTTGAGGTCTGCTTTTCTAATTTATCCTAAGTAGTTTAATAAGGTTGAATTTTGTTCAGGTAAGCACTCCAATGATTTAAAGGAATAAATGATAATAATAATTATATAATAAACTCTATTATGTGTTTTAATTGGTTTGTTTCAGGATTCATAGAAACAACACAAAGATAAGTCTATTCAACAAAAATTGTGATAGATTTTTCATACATCTGCAACTTTTGTCAGATGGCTGTAATTTACATCTTATCTAAAGAGAGATATTGAGATTAAGAAAAATGACATTTCTTTAATTAAAAAAGATTCACTATTTTTTGGGGGGGCAGTCATTCCCTGGGCATTGAATTCAAGGTCTTGGTCAAATTAAGCATAAGTATTACTATTGAGCTATACCCTTTATCCAAAAGCCACTGCATTTCAGAACATAAACATTGTATGTTTAGAATATATTTATAAAATTTGAAGCCAATTTTAAAAATTTAATATCTTCAATTTCTTTTTAAATGTATATCTTTTAATATACATTTTTGTTCCTTTTTTGAACAAAGTAAATAATATTGATCATATCGAACATACTGAACAGCCCTCTGGGCAGTTGATTACTTGATGGTCTTCATCACAACATAATAAAGCCTGAAAGTTCGCTTACCCAGTGATACATAAGAAGTCATACTTCGAAGATGTCAGTTTCAAGCACCTGTGAGACTGTGAGTATACCAACCTCCACTACATTGCAGCTATCTTAAATTATTTAAACTCTACTCTCATAAATTTTATAGGCCATAAATGATAGGCCATAATAAAGCTAAATTAAAATGTGTTTTAAAATCTGCATATTTTTACCTATCTGTCAGTGTCATTTTTAAAGTTATACATAAAGAACAAAAGCCTCTTTACATGTAATTTATCACACTACCTGTAGTGGAAGACAATGCTAAAAGTCTGAGTCACCATTTCACCTTTTTTATAATTTAGTCAGCCCTGAGCTGTACATATACATACCACTGTAGTAATTCTTAGAAACATACAGTTTCACTCCTTAAATGAAATATTAATTTTCAGCAGTGTAACCTGAATGGAAATGGGGCTTTAAAAACTCTGGCCACCTCTAGTCACTGCTTATGAACATTTAGATAGTTTTGCATTGTACTGATGTTATAAACCATGGCATATTCTTGACTGTTCATCTAGTGTATCATCTCTGAAACATGGAAAATATCAACAAAATTGTAACTGCATTATTTTATTAAAGACACATTACCCACAATTAATAACTACTGTAAACAGCTTTTCTTAGCTATAATTTGTTCATCTCTCCTAATTAGAATAATGTAGAAGTCGATACCATGAGTAAGATATTTCTGTGAGAAGCCTTATAAGTATTTTTTGAAGAAATATGGAAGACTTACAGACTTTGGGGGTATGAAAAGAGTTGTATACTGAAAGTGGTGCTTAATGTGCTGTCCTAGTAGAGCTTGGCAGAAGTGTGGAGAGGAATGTGGACTATGGAGGCTCAGCTCAAGAGGTTTCTGAACAGAACAGTATCAACAACTGGGCTAGAAATTGTTCTTATGATATTTTGGCGAAGAATGAGGATGTTTTTGTGCTTGTCCTAAAAAAGCTGCTGAAGAGTCTGGGGCTAATTTCATTGGCAGAAATGATTTCAAAACAGTGAAATACTGACTATACCTCATAGATATTAGTGATCATTCTTATGCATAATTCTAATGAAAATGAGCAAGGTGAGAAAAAATACTGCACAATTTGAGGAGAAAGAGACCACCAGAACATTTAAAGTTGAAGTCATGTCCTGTGCTCAGAGATAAAAAGTTCAATGAAAGGCTTGTATTTAAATGGAATACCACAGTGATGCCCACAGAGCAGGGCTCCACCCAGCAAAATTTCCAACTTGAATAGAGGAAGTGCTTAAGGATTCTTCTCACAAAGCAAATGGTAGGTAGCATATTCAGCAAAGGAAAATATCAACAAACTAAAGCTTATGCAAATTTAATTCAAGTAGGGGGATCAGGTTTCTTCCCCCAAAAGACAGCAGAATTTGTCATCATCAGCCATGTGGCTAGGGCTAAGATTCATGAAGTATATAGGAGTATAAGAGTTCTGGAGTATTCCTCATCAGTTAAAAAAAACAAAAACAAAAAAAAACACAGAACACAAAAACAAACAAACAAAAAACCTGCTGAGGCTATCAATGGTCATGCATGCACCCACTGAAACTAAGCAAGCTCTAATTAAATATTTTCTTCTATAAATTGTTTTGGTCATGGTATCTTTTCACAGCAATAGAGAAGTAACTAAGGCAACATCATACTTAGTTTGTATGATTCATAAACATTTCTTTAAAAAAGTAATCTATTTTCTCTGCCATTTTGCCAATATATTATCACTTGCTATTTGTGTATGTCTGTGTGTATGTGTGTTTGTCTTTTTGTGTGTGTCTTTCTCTTTCAGTTTTAGGCTAGTTTGCCATTTTTACATTTGTCTCATCAGTAAAAAATAAAAAATATCTAATGATAAAACATAAGTTGCTAAAAAGATATACAAATAGCCTTCTTTTTTAATTGTTTATTATTTGGTGATTTTAAATCATGCACACCATCAAACTCAGTTATCAGTCCTCTCAGATTCATACCAATTCTTATGATTTCCCTATTTACAAAAAAGCCCATTCATGCTGCTCATTTACTTAAGGGAACATAATTAAACTCCCTGTGGTCAGTCCCTTAAAGAAAATAATTTCTTCCAGAAAGAGAAGCAGGGGATGCACTCACTCATTAGTGGACTTAAAAAAAAGAAAAAAAAGAAAGAAAGGATGTCATTGTTTACAAGAGCTCAAGGATAGAACATAGCTAAATGACACAGTGCCTCACTTCTGCATTGATGGCCTCTGGTTGGGGAGTGGGTGAGGAAGGACAAGTATCCTTCTTAAAGTATTTTTTTTAATTTTTTTATTATGAATAAAGTCATATTTTTTATCCATGTATACCCTTGTTCAAACTCCCTTCAAGTCACTTTCTCTTCTCCTTCTTAAAGTCTTTATCTAAAATTTTAAAAGTGGTAACATATAACAAACGTCATTATGTATTTATTAATATACTATTGGAGAATATTAAGGAATATTCAAGTCCATAGGTTGAATGGTGACAAAAACTACCCACCATGATGAGGAATTACACTCATTTAAGTAATTTTAAATATACTGAGAAATAATGCTTTCATTTTAAATGTAACAATCTAAAAAAAAAGATTAAATCAAGATTATATAATTAAACTGTAATAATAAAAGACAGAGAAAGTACCACTAATATTTAGTTGCATAAAGTTACCAAGCTCATTAAACATGGTCTGTCAGACAGCTGTGAATTTTGTCATCTAATAATGTGCTGATCTAATTTATTTATCATCACAGGGAGTAAGTGTTATATGTTATTTACTTTGACAAATAATTACAGCTAAACAAAATTCAATCAAAATCAAAAAGTCAACTCAGTTTAGATTTAAGATATAATCAGGAGGTCCTTGTTCAGCTGATGTGTTTACATCAAGTGGAATTACATGATTTCAAAATGGTCACCTCATATGCCGTCCCCGCTCTGTGAAGGAAAGATGTACAAGGTGATCACTTGACTTTCATGATCATCAGGGCAATATAGCCATGAAGAATAATTCCCCAAACACTGATACCTAGGGCTGCTTACCACTGGCTGACTGAACCCAAACTAGTACTATATCTGGTGGGTATAAGTTAAGTATCATGAGATATTATTTGTTGTTTTTTTTTTTTTTCATGGAGATAGTGCCACATGATTAGACCCATGCTAAAATGGAATTCCCTAAGTATTGTTGAACTTGAAGTAGTCTTGTAACCTCCACTGCCAAGTTCTGAGATGATAGAAACATGCAAGGCAACTTGATATATCAAGAAAAAAAAATGAAATATGATTTCCTCCAAGATGAGGCTATCATCATTTCTGGACCCTTTCTATTAGTCATTATTATCATCACTATACCAAAATTTTTCATACAGCTGTTTGAGGGAGAAAGGATTTGTTTTAGCTCATGGTGAAAGAGTCCAGGCTTCTGTGATTGCTTACTCATAGGATGTATTCCTGAAGAAGCCATCTCCACATGGCAGTGACAAGGTAGACTTACAGCTGAGGCAGCATCTATACTTCTGAACAATTTGCAAGGTCTTCTGTGTGCTATCATGCTGATAGCTGACAAACATTTTCTTTGTCTCTGGTTTTCTTAAAAGATGCTCTGAAGTTGCTACCAAATACCTTTGCCTTAAGCTGCTCTCTATGCTAGGCCCTCATCTTTAATTATCATCAGGCTTCTTGTCTTAAAGAACTGGCCAGTTTTTTACAATAAATGTTACTAATTACAATAAACATACAACATCCGGAATGTTATGCTGTCTTTAAATTTCTTTCATAAAACAACCTAGTCTCTTCATTTTTAATTCAATCTTTATTCTATTTTTAGAATTATTTTTATCATGGCAATTTTTTATTACTTAAATTGTTTTGTGTATGTTACAACCCTAACACAGCTTCCTCTCCCCCTTTTCCCTTCCTTCTCTCCTGTCCTCTGTCCCTATACCTCAGGTCACCCTTCCTACACCTCTGCTCAGTAAAGTGCAGGCCTCCCAGGTGAGGTTGGACTAAGCTCCTCCTCTTGTATTAATGCTAAGAGAGGCAATCCAGTATGAGGAACAGCTTCCCCAAAGCCAACCAAAGTGTTAGCAATAGGTCCCACTTCAACTGCCTGGAGCTGGTGTCCCACAAACAGACCAAGCCACACAACTGTCTAACATAAGCAGAAGGCTTAGGCCAGTGTTTCTGTGAGTGCCCTTGTGATCACCCTGATCTCCTGGCTTATACAGTCTTTCCTCCCTCTCCTCAGCAGGATTCCCCCAGGCCTGCCAGGTGCTTGGCTGTGTACCTCTGCATGTTTCTGTCAGTTAATGGGTGAAAATTGGAGTAGTTACTAATATACTTACAGGAGATGACTAGTTCAGGCTATCTTCCCATGATTGCTAAGAGTCATCCTTTTAGGTTCATGGGAGTTTTCCTGTTATCAGGTTTATATCTGACCCTATCACATCATTTTTTTCATTACTCTCCCCCTCTGTCCACTCCTCAATCCAATCCTTTCAGAAATTTTCTCTAAATACAACATGAGTAGATTCTAGCTCAACTCACATTTGAATTCTCTTTTTTCTTCCCCAAACCTCCAAAAGCATAATCACTACTATCTGAATTTTTACTGGAACTATGCTTTTGTGAACTTCCAGTAGAATGGGCAATTCTAGGGCATTGTTACTGTATAGTTTCAAACATATTCATACAATTTCCTGCCCAAAGAAGTTTCAAAAATATGTAACATATTGTCAATCAGAGCAACAACCTCATCATTGGTACCAATTTTCTATACTATTGACTTTTTTTATATGTATGATAAAATGCTTGAAAAGTAACTCAGTGGACACTCAGTTTTTTGGGGGGAAGCTATAGTCTGTCATGGAAGAAACAGAAAAATAACAAAATGGCTACAAGATGGGAGGAGTGTGGTGCCGAGGCTGCTCACCTCCTTATATACAGGAAGGGTAGGAATCAAGGACTGGAGACAAGCATTAAAAATATATAGAACGTCAAGACTCACCTTCAAGACCCATTTCCTTTGTTAAAAGTACACTTCTTCAAGGCTCCTCCTAAAACAGTGCTACTGCCTAGTGACAGAGTACATGAGCCCATGAGGTATATTTCATACTGGAATCTGAAGATTTTGGTGGATGATGATCTAAGACTTCAGAAAAATAATAAGGGCTATGGATAGTCTAATTTAGGTTAAACCTGATGGAGTCAGAGGAATGAATGAGGCTTTCATTATTTGTTGGCTTGCTTGCCCCTCAGTTCAAAGTTTTGATCTAAATTGAACTGACTGCAAATTAAATAATTATTGTTCTCAGTTTATAATTATAAGTAAATCAGAACATTGATGGAAAGGTAATAAAACAAAATAAAATGTTACAATTATAGTATCTTACATAATGCCCTAAAATATTTAGTTATACTTTCCAATGTATTTAATACCAAAAAGAAAAGCATTCAACAGTAGCTAATGTTAAAAAACAAATTAGAAGTCGGTAGACAAGAGACATTTATTGTTATACCATTTTATCATTAATTTTTTCATTCATTCACCTAGTAGTTTATGAAAAAATTAAAGTACCTGAATGTGTTCCAGGTACAGGTAGTACAAGCTAACAGAAGGAAAAGAATAGACAAAGTCAATTGCTTCCTTTTAAGAGCATATATATTTATAAAGAAGTATACAGAAATACATTTGTAAAATATCACATATGATGTACACAGAGACTTCAAAGTACAATAAAATTAAATGCCAGGTTCAAAATAATACTCCTTTTGGTGGGACAAGATTTCTCTGTGTCATCCTCACTGTCCTGGAACTTGCTTTGAGGACCAGGCTAGCACTCAACTCAAGAGATATGCCTGCCTCTGCCTCCCAAGTTTTGAGATTTTTTAAAGGCATGCACCACCATGTTCAGTGGAAAATAATGATGTTTATTATTATCCCGAATGTTTTCAACAGTAAGTAGGTCCTTCCGTTTTGGTCCAAAGAACGAATCATCTTTAGCAAAGTACTTGTGAGATACAGGGGGGATACCCCACATGAACATCCGTAACGACAGCAATGGGGGACAGTTGAACTTCCAACAACAATTAAATTTAACTTTTGTGTATAATACCCATACTTAATTTTACTCTGTAAAAATCAATTAGCAAGTGGTTAGATTTCTTCTAAATAAACATAATAATATTTTCCTAATTCTATCTGTGGCTATGGTTGATGACTAGGAAAAGCTACTTTGGATATTTCTTAAGTAAAATTACCATGGCCTAGCTCACATAAATAAAAGTGTGGTCTGGCTTCCTCTGATAAAAGACTGAGTAGAGACATTTATTACAGTGTGCTCCTCTTTACTGTGGCTATTTTTTTTCAACTTGTAGAAATTAGCTAATAAATGTTTGGTTACACAAATACCTAGATTCTTTGCACCACAACCCAAACAAGTCCCACCCCATTAGGAACTACAGATCATATTACAGAGATAAATGTCAAGACTTTAAATTCCTAATCAGCCACTCTGGAATGAATTCAAAACTGTTTTGGCAAAAGATGTTCAATATTCTCATTCATCCTTTCTGAACCTATCCCCATTATTCGATGAGACTGGGGACCATCTATCCAGACAAGTGTTTTGTTTAAGCAACTTAATTTAAGATACCTTAACTAATGCCATAGCATTCCCAGATAATCCATATAAGCTGCTTCAAGTAGCTGAACCTCACATTCTCACCAAAGAGTAGAAACCTGTACTCTTTGCTATCTAATCCTTATGAAAATTCTAGTTGAAAGAAATAATATTTATGAAGGATTGCCTTGATAACATACAACACAGCAGTTACTCAGGCCAGATGCTCTGGATTTTACATCTTAATCTGCCTAGACTCCCAACTAATTCTAAATAAAATGGAAGATGTGGGCATCTCTGTAAAATGACTTAATTGAAGCCTTACATTGTGGTTCTCTTCTTGCCCTCTGCTGACTATGTCTGATGACTTCTCTCTATCTACTGTGCACCAGTGCTGGTCCAGTGTGCTACTTGGTGTTTATTTATGAGAATGAAAATAAAATTCATGCAGGCCATAGTGTTTACAAAAACTGATTCTTTTTGGAAAGTTTTAAAAACAAGTTTTATAGACAGTGCTACCATCATAAATGAGTATATCAACTCCTTTGTATAAAGCAAATAGATGGCAGAGAGAACAAAGCAATATTCTAGTCCATCATATCAATTAAACAGAAATTTTCAAAGCATTTTTGATTCCTTTGATTATTATTTATAGTTTATCATTATGGTTTCAAAATGACTAAAATCTTTCCCAAAAGAAAGCTTATATAAAATCTTACAATATTTTAGGTAGAATACATAGAGGTAAATATGGACATGCATAAGTTTACTTAAAAATCCATAGAACTTGAAATGATCTGTTTTAATTATTAATTAGCATCTTTCACATATGATGGTATTTTTTTAAATTACTGAGTGAGTGTGACTCAGGGAATAACATAAGTTTTGTTTATAGCTTATACTTTTTTGAGAGGAAAATGTTTAATTAAAAAAGTGTACAAAGGTTACACTAAGATAAAAGGAGGAGTATATGGAATTATGTGTAGTAATGTGTGAATTTACAATCTGGACAGTTTGCAAAGCTCATACAGAAGCAAGAACATCCATTAACTTCTATATTCTCTAGTGTTTGGAGCCCCTCAGTGTGAAGATTGATCTCATATTAAAAGAGGACCTTTACAGACTACCATATGTACCAGTATTCAAATTCTTATCATTAATTAAATTTGAGTGCATACTGTTGAATAAATAGATTTCTTTGAACATATATACCTTGTTGCCTTGAAGAATTGTAATCTGTGACAAATTATTTCCTGCACACACACACACACACACACACACACACACACACACACACACACAAACATAGCAAAAGTCAGACTGCTTTAAAAAGTTTCATTTCATGTACGCTGATATAAAATTAAAGTGGTGAATATGCAGCATATCTCCTAGTCTAATATTAGTGATTAATCCCTGTTTTTAAAACAACAGTGACTCAAAAGTATTGCTTATTTTTGTCTGATTGTTGGAAGTAGGTATTATGATGTACACAAGCACATCTTATATATAACTACACACAAAAGAAATGGTGAAAAACTACACTGTAAAACAAGAAATCCTCAGCCAACAACAGCATTGCAAAAAGTCTAGAGATGGGAGGCCTAATAAAGAGCACCATATCCCCTCACAATAAAAGAAAGTTTGAAAAGTACAAAGAATGCACACAAATCATTTCAGGATAGGCCAAAGGGAATTGAGAAGTTTGGAACACACACACACACAAAAAAACAGGGATGAATATGCTACAGAAAGTGAAGAGTCAGGGAGGAAAAACAAAACCAAAACAAAACACTGTTCAAAAAATATTGAAAACTGGTAGCAAAGGGAATGTGGGGAGAGTCAGGATTTATAAGATAATTAGAGAAAAGAATGTTCCAGTGGAAAAAAAAATTCCAGCTACCAACATGAAGAGTAAAGACCGTGAAGGGATCAAAATCAAAATATTTTTCTTTGAAAATTCTAACATATGGTGATACAGAAACAATCTTTACTACAAAATATTAATAGGCATAAGAAATGACAAGAGTTTAAAAACCAAAAAGTATGGAATTCTGCTTATTTTATAAGAAAAAAGTTGGAGAAAACTCAGTCTGCCACAGAACTTCTAGCATGAATCTCTCAAAAAGCAAAAGGATTTTAATTTCTGCTTTCCAATAAAATGCTAAAGCAAAACTGAAATTGAAAACATTGTTAAAGTTTTAGATTGCATTTGTTCTTGTGAGGAAAATTATTAGTGTAATATTTCATATTGTTTAAAGAAAACTGACTCACAAGAAATAAAGCTGAAATAAAATCTTTTGAATTATTTCCCTGAGAAATGAGCAATTGAAAAATTGAAAAATTGGAAGGCGGCTCCTTTTTCAATGCTACATCTTTGGGGGACAAATCATTGTACATCTTGTTCAGAATGATTTCCTTTTTCTGGTTAGAGCACTTCTCAGCCTTCCATTCTTCCTCTGGATACATTTGTGTCATATATAAATCTATTATGCATTCCCCTTCTCTTTTATACTCAAATAATAGATATAAAATTCATTTCTTCTGCACTTTGAAATGAATGGTTTTCTCTGTGCATAAAACCAATAGGAAAGACAATTTCACAATGTTTAATAGTATCACAAAGGCAGTGTACTGCTGAGCTTATTTTAGTTGGAAGCAGATAAACTCAAATTATAGTTTAACCTCTAGTAATAGGAACCATTCTACTTTGAAAATATTTGTTGTAAAATTAAAATAGATAATGGATTGTAATTACATACAGAGAGACTCTGATGTGATTACACTCACTGGGGAGTATGCCCCATGGATGGTATGAAATATATCCCCAAATTCTCAACATTGGCATATTTGATACATAGAAATAAGTACCTCATGTGAACAAGAATTTGAAGAAGTTAATTTTAATTAGACATAAAATATGTAATAACCAAACAAAGTATTTAATTTGTCTTAAATCTAACAAAGAACATCTTTCCCATTGAATTTTAGGATCATAAAATTATTTTTGTAAATATTTTTAAGAAATGAGAATAGATATTTTTCAATTTTTCTATTTCCATGGATGTAGATGAGGCAACCCAGGATTCATCCCTATTTGTGCAGCTTTTGGCAGTTGATGACTTCTGGGAGAGAGTCACTTTTGTTTGAGAGATTAAACATTTGCAGGTTACTCATGGTCCAGTGGATGACCTCACACTCACACTTCTATGAGCAATACTAATTCATTAAAGTAAATACATTTTTAAAGGGCATGGAATTGTAGAGCAGACATGTTCAAGGGATCTGAACACAGGTGGAGTGAGAGAGACTAGAACTGGGTAAATATGGTCCAGATTCATTGTCCACCTGTATGAAAATCTCAAGGAATAAATAAAACTATTAAAATAGTTCTCTTTATCTCCTTGTCTCTGTTTCTTTATCTCTTTATTACATATATAAACAAACATAAATTATAAACTAATAAATCATAATCCAACCCCTTATAATTTAAATTCTACATTTAGAAAATTATGGATTCAAATAGGACCTATAACAATGAAAAGTACAGAAGGTTCTTATGTCATTTTTTTTGTTTCAAATTCTCTTTGTATAAAATTTAAAAGACACAAATCTAATGACAATTAATAGAAATATGTATTTTAATGCTGAATCTATCTACACAAGAAAAATAAACTATAGTTTTTACAAAATTTCTGAGATTATAATAGAATTCAAACATTTTTTTCTTTCCTTTCCTTCTTCAACACCGTCCCATAGACTACCTGCTCTCCTTCAAACACATTGCCTCCTTCAGTAATCACTAAATGTTATTATAGGTATATATGTCTGTACATATATAATCTTATACAGAACCTGTTCTGTTACATGTTACATGTATGCCTGTTTTCAGGACATGCCAAATTGGACAGGAAAAGACCACAATACCTCAAATACACAAATAACTCCAGGAAACTAAGAAAAACTGGGAGTGGGAGAGATGGACTTCCTTCATGGAATAGCATACCAATTATTATAAATGTAAGCTTTTCAAACTAAGGTCATATAAAGAATAATTCTGGTAAATTCCTATGGTATTTATTTTAACTAATAACATAATTCAGGAAGCACAGTAAGATTTTGATAAATATATAACTGAAGCAACAGCACAACAAATCTGAAAACAATGCTCCTCATATTTTTGTTTTGTTTGTACCCATTACTACAATCAACCGTTTAAAAAGATATCATACAAATTTCCATTCTCTTCTCAAACTTGTGTTCTTCTTATATATATTTGTGGAGAAAGTAAAACAAGTTAATAGATTCTGCTGTTGTTGCTGCTGCAAAAAGAAAAAAAAAGTGGCAAAATTCTTTGTTAACTAGAGTGGAGTTTTATTTTAAGATACATCCATTTTGAAAGTGCAAGCTAGCCTCAGCCTGGCTATCTCCTTCCTCTACCTCCAGAGTGATAGTATTACAGACAACTTTTTTTTTTTTTTTAAAAAAAAAAACTTTCTTCAAAATTTTATTATTGGGGTACAGATGTTTTGTTTCCTTGTACTTGCAGTGTGTGTGTGTGTGTGTGTGTGTGTGTGTGTGTGTGTGTGTGGTCCCTTAGAAGAACATAGAGGGTGTAAAATCTTCTGAAGTAGGAGTTATACACAATTCGGAGCTACAGTGTAGGTGCTGGGAATAGAATCTGGATTTAGCCATTGCTCTTAACAGCTGAACCACCTCTTCAGTATCACAGATGGCTCTTGAATGTGTATGAGCATGGGTGACTCTACACTCACAATATCTATGCAGAAGGAAGGCAAACTATTGGATCTCTGGGAGCAAGAGTTATAAGCAGTTGTAAGTTGCCATGAGGTTTGGGAATAAAATTCACATCCTCTATGTGAGCAGTTAAGTTCTCACGACCCCTGGGCCACCTCTCAAACTTCTTTAGAAACTATATTTAATGAAGAAAGCATATGGAAAGTGGTTTGATATTTATGGTTGCAGAATAAAATGTTCTTCGTCATGTTTCCTTTCAAAATGTTTTTCGTGGTTGAGGAGGCCAGCAGCATATGCCCTCTACCACCCAACTGGAGAAGATATAGTCCTTCCATGCCTTGGATCAAAACAGTGAAAAAATAGTCCAGTATATTCTTCACCCTGAATTTTAGACATTGTATTTAATAAAGTAAACCCTTCCTTAGGCACATAGCTTTTACATAATGAAAAGCCCTGGTAATTGGTAGTGAGATAGAATTTTTTTCCTTCTCATGTTTCTTGCCAAGATAGGATCCATTCTGGTTTTAAGTTAAGCAATAGAAAGCAATGTAATGTTTTGCAGGGTGGGGAAGTAAAGGCTCTGCTTGTCTATGTGTTGGGAGGAACCACATATTTTGGGTGAGTCTGACAAGAATAATCAGGTTAACCAAAAAGCAGAGGCTCTGTGATGCCCAAAGTAGCCATGAATATTATTTTTGATGCTGTTGAGATCCAAACTCCTTGGAGATACAGAAAATGACCTCTTTTGTTTATCTTTTGAGGATGTACAACACTTTCCTGCAACCTAGAGTGCAGTGATTGATGAACTATAGAGTTTCAGGCCCCTATGAATCTGTACTGAACTTTGTGCCATGATAGACAAACACACATGGATAAAGTGAAACAGAAAAATGAAAAGCCAAGCCTATACTTGAGAATATAGTAAAAGAGTTGGTAATTGCTGGCAGTATATAAAAATAGTCTAAGAATACAGAAATGGTGGGAATGAATTCTACCTATTGTAAAGGGACAACTTTGAAGGTAACTTTTATGCAATAGTGAATAAGAAGTGTGAAAAGGCAAATTCTAACCATTATTATAAATATATGCACATTTATGGAACTGCCAATTCCATTCAAGAAATAAACTGTTAAATATAGTCAACAAATCAGATGTGATGTAACTGAAAATAAAGAACAGAAGGCAGAGAAATGATGACTCAAAATAATGCATCTTATGAGATGCAAATGATATGGTCAGACACAAGTAGACTTAAGCTGCCCAAGACATTTAGCAATCGACCAGAGACCCTGACTCACTCTTCTCTAGTCTTCCCCTGTTTCCTTCACATCTCTGCTGTGGACTGCCATATTAGCAATGCTGTACACAGAACAGGACAAACCACAGTGCCTCTTTCACCTCAATTTCTATTGTTTTATATTATTTAGTTTTTCAATATGACACTTGCAATTAACTAGAATGTTGTTATTCTCTTTTAACAAATTGCCTAGCTCAGTGAGTATGTGGATGTAACTGTTTTGTCTATTAGTGTAGGTGGCCCCAGCTTTGATGCACATGAATTATTATTCTTTAGTATAATGGTTCAAAAGTAACATGTACTCAGTAGAAAACTTATTTAAATTTTTTTGAAAAAAATATTTACTTTTATATATTGCTCTGTGTGTTTCCATATATATGTCCATATGTACAAGTATACACATGTCATATCATGTGTGTTAAGGTCCAGAACAACTTAGGGAAGTCAGTTCCATCTTTGCACCATGAATAGATCAAACTCAGCTGGTGGAACTTGACGTCAAGCATCATTATCTTCTCAGAACATTGTTGGTTCTGTATTTCTATATTTTTTGACATTTATTTTTCTATTTAAATTTTTCTCATACCCACCACTTCTCCCCCTCCCAACTTTTTTAACAGTCCTTTCGCAGCCTCTCCCCATGACAATCCCCCATTCACTCCCCAGAGAGGGTGAGGAATTCCAAGGTGAGTCAATTCGGTCTGGTTGTACTTCTGATTATTAATTGTGATGTTCTGTTGAGTTAGTGGTAATACCGCCCTTCTCAGAGCTAGAATGCATAACAGGCTTCGTCTTGTGCAGGGAAGCTTCTGTGAGCTCATGTCATATTCAGAGGATAGCATCTGTACTCATGTATAACATAGACAGCATTAACTAGATTTGATGGGCTACTAAACAATATTAAATAAAGAATCTAAAAATCAGGCTGTAACTTTAGGGGTAGATGAGACTAGGAAGGGATAATTCATGAAAAGCATTAGATGAGTGGATATGATCTAGACCCATTGTATCCATTATAATAATTTCAAAGAATAAATAATTTTAAAAGAGATATAAATCTGCCCTGTCCCACTTGTAATGATGCTACACTTAAACAACAAAAGATAGTGTTCTTCACTGGCATTCATTTGATTCTGTGGTTTCATCAATTAAAAATGGTTGAATAATAGAGATCTAATGAAAATACTGGAAAATTAGAAACAAGATAATGGAAAATTTAATATTACTGAATCACTTATTAGCTGTGAAGACTTTGGTGGTGCTTAAAATTTATGATGATCAAGGTTCTTTTCTAGAAAGTATGTGCTCATGAAAAATAAATTAGTTAACTGATTTAACTAAATTTTAACTGATTCTTGCTTTAACTATTTCTAGTTTTCTTCCATTTGCTATTATATCTCCAAGGGATTTCCTAGAAAATTCCCAGAAATTTAACCAATTACGCATTGTAGTTTGGAGAAAAGCTACCACAAGAGAACAGCACTAGTGATCTGTACTGGCTTTGCTTCATGTTAGCTGAGGCATATGTACCTGGCTGACAAAAATGCCATCTTGATCTTGTGGCAATTGTTGGTATATAGGAGGATTTTATTCATTATTGTGGAATAATTTTCTTTTTAAAAACACACCCAAGCTGCAAACCACAACAACCACTGAACAGGTTGGCATCTGAGACACCTTGAACAAGCACCTTGGATCCCACTCTCTACAGAAGAACATCTGACCCAGTCTTAAGGTTGGGGTGAGGAAAGTGGATCTGCCTGGAGTAGATGCTGAACTAAGCCATATTGGGACCTTGGGACCTCCTGCCCTTGCTGGGGAGGACATAAAGCGATGTGGAGAAGAGAGAGTGACTGGAAGGGATAGGAGCAGGAAGGGAACTTGAACAAGGGTATAGACAGATAAAAAATATGACTTTATTGTAATAAAAAATAATCATTCAGTTCTCTAACCAAATGCATAAAATTAAAAATAACAATATAAGAGCAATTGAACAAGAAATTATGTATGTAACAATTAAAAAGACAAAAAAACCTTCTATTTCTCTAAAAGTTAAAATAGTGAAGCATTAATAGGAGCATCACAGAGAAATTATTTTTTATAAAGTGCTTTGTTGCTTAGGGAGATCTAGCAATTACTCTCAGGGATTCTTCTCAAACTTATCACATGATGACCTGTAGACTCATACTCATCAAAGTGCATATTAAGTACCTACTATGTACCAATGCTATGCTCGTATAAGACACAGATCTTCAGATTTTATCAAAAGTGCACAGTCATCTTATTCAAAAGTATATGAAGCTTTATAATACCATACCACAGGCTTGCTTAACCAATGGGTTTCTATGAAAATTGCCCAGTCCAGATGACTGAGGCATTCTTAACCCTGCAAGGTCTTGGTGTTTTACACTTATCATGTTATCTGGCAGAAGCAAGGAAATGAGCTACATACAAGAGAGATTATTCAGAGTGAGAAAGCTCAGCTGAAGGTCAGATTTTATGGGACAGGTTTTTAGTTATATATCTCACTAAGAAAAACAGTTAAACTCAATGTATAAGAGATAACACTGTTTTCTTAAATATGTTAATGTCTCTGTAAGATACTTTGACCATATCCTACAGTTTTTGTTTTTTTTCTTAAAAAAATCAAAAAACAAAAAACTCTTCTTCTGAAAAAACAGACTGGTATAAATAGTTTCATGAAAAATTCATCCATAGTGGATGAAAGACATTTGTTACTGATATACTCTTATTCTGTCTGCTAAACTCTATTTTAATTTTTTTGTCCCATGTTATTCCACTCTGTTCTATTAATCCTAGGTTATTACCATTAAGATACTAGTTGAAATCCATTAATTTCATAAACCACTAGTGGAACAAGATTTTCACTTGATTTCTTTTTTTGAAAATTTGAAACTCCAAATAAATTTTGTATTATAATTACCATAAACATATGATGTAATATATACAAGATCAACTTTTAACATCACTCTAAATTGTACAGTTTTATGTAATGATTGTATTTAATAGTTTTGTCTGTGGTTCATTAATTTAGTGAAACCCTTCACGTTTGGCAATAAGGACTAGAAGCAAACAGAGGTATCTCTCTGGAAAGTAAGAGAAGAACTCTATGGATCAAGTAGGCAGAACTGACAAGGCTCCTTGCAGTTAGCAAAAGGCTGGCAATTGTCACATGTACATCCTTTACCCCTTCCAAATTAAAGAAGATGCTGTCACTAAGGGACAGACATACAAAGGCAGATGGCACCTGGATTTTGTTTTCTCTTCACACTCCCCTATCCATATTTTGATTACAAACTCTAGTGACTGCCATTAAAAAAGACAAGACATTTCCAGTAAAACAGTGAGGGAGATAACTCAGTCTCAGAAAGTCAAATACCTTGTTTTCTGTCCTATGTTCAATGCAACTTCAAGTTTGTTGTTTGTCTTTAACCTGGGGCAAGCATAGAGGCTAGAAAATTAGAGAAGGACTTTTGGGTAGACACATTAATGGAGGGGTGACCTAGATTATATGAATCTGAAAGTTGAGCAGCAGACAACTGGCAGTGAAAGAATTAAACAAGAAAACCAGAAAGGGTTAACCCCAAGTGAGGGTACACAAAGCCATATGAAAGCCTACTATTTTAAAGTCCATCTAAAAAGCAAGAATTGGAGTAATATAATGCATGTGATGTGAAGCATGGGTGTTATCCTGTGGCTTAAAAGATTAAATAGAGTTAGGGTTAGGGTTAGGGTTAGGGTTAGGGTTAGGGTTAGGGTTAGGGTTAGGGTTAGGGTTAGGGTTAGGCGCAAAATGAGGCAAAGATGGAAATAGAAAACCTGAAGAAAAAAGCTGGAACCACAGATACAAGCATAACAAACAGAGTTCAAGAGATGGAAGATAGAATCTCTGAAGTGGAAGACTCAGTAGCTCAAATAGATATATCAGTCAAAGAAAATAGTAAAACTAAAAAAGCCATATCTCAAAATGTTCAGGAAATCTGGG